>BPLR01021706.1:0-145153 GCA_021605095.1 Caerostris extrusa | reverse complement strand
TATAAATATATGGAAAGGCAAAATTACCGTGAGATTTTTAACATACTATACAAATTCGTTTGGAGTTTTTTTGAGAATTCTAGTTTTTGGAATCTTTATTGATATTTTCTCTTACACATTTTTATCAAATACTGAAAGCGCATTATAACATTTACTAACGCGCTATTTTATATTTAATGGTTTTTATAATTTACTCTATTTAATGATTTTTAATTAATTGCATATAGATTGAAATTTAGAATCGCATACAGAAATAGCTAGTTTCGAAAACACTTTGTAAATGTTTTTACTAGTTGACTGAAACAAGTTAGGTTCTAAATGATCTGTCTACAGATTGTTTGTTTTGCCTTTGCAAATGGTTATTTTCTTAAATTGGTGTTAGAATTCATTGACATTCAAATTTCTAGTCCACGAATCTCGAAAACTTACTTACCTTATTACTTCTCATCTATCTAGCATTACACTAATAACATGTTAAGAAAAAAATGAGAATTTAGTCGTTGCGTAAAAAGTCTTAAAGAGTTACAGGAAATCAATTGCAGGGAGAAAAGATTTACGTAGTGGGCAGAGCAATTAATTTATTTAAATCATTATTCTGAACAAAGTGTTTTCCTTAAAAATAAAACAATGACAATAAAACTATTCATGGAGTGTAGGCTTTAATGGGTTAAAGAAAGCTTTTATTCAAACGTAAAATATTTTTCAATTCATTGAAAATGTTTTCTATTTCAAAAATTCCTGTAATACGACAATCTCAGGTATAAAACCTATTTATTTTCATATTCTTCTTAAGGTATTCACTTTCAGATGTCTTTGAAGAAAATTTAATTTTAAGTAAGAAATACTGAAAATCTGTCCGTCTTCCTTTTGTAAGGTATTTGTAACTTTGTTAAAAGTTTCTTGAAAAGGAGGGAAAATTAACTTAAAGTCAAAAAGAATTTCTTTTAGAAAAAAACTCAAGCCATTCTAATGAAGTTCAATTTTTTCTCCAGGATCTACATAATCTTTGCTATTAAAAGTTTTTAATGCAAAAATTTCCGTACAACAAAATGACCGGAAGCGGTATTAACATTAAGGTTTCGCAGTTGTAAAAGATACATAAAGTTATCTAAAACCTGGTAATTAAAACAGAATTTTTAATACATTTTAAAGGATAATTACGCTCGATTCTTTGCCTTCAAGGAAATCGTGAAAGACGCATCTTTCAGAGACAATAACGATTTTCGAACTTACGGCCCGATTATGATAAAGATTTTTTGAAAAAGTAGCATTATGCAAATAAATTCCTAATTTGAAGTGTATCAAATCCTAATTTGAAGTGTATTTGAAGTGTACACAAAAAAAAAGATAAATTGTTGTCATTGCCATGATAATTTTTAAGGCGTCATCCTATTGTTTTATATCAATTTTTTATATACAGGGTGATTATAATTAGTACCACTTTCAAAATGCTGCAAAAAGAACCACTCTTCACAACGAGTTCAAATTTGAACCGAAGACACGAAAAGTTCCGCCGATTTTTTTCCATCCAGTTTGGCATGACCATGTCGAGGATGGGCTTTCTAAACAAACAGTGTCACAACTATTGAATGACTTGAAAGTCCTTTTTTCGATAAAAAAAACCGAAACAATCAAGAACATTGAACACACTACAGTTGGTTTAATGTACAGCTCATGCCAAATAATTTGTAATTTCGATTCAAAATATCACTGGCAGCCGAATTCACTTCTTTATGCCGAAAACACTGAATGCCCAGCTCACACTGCATTCATTCTTCGTGACTTTTTCACCAAAAATTAAGTATATCATTCTGGCAACGACCGTATTCACACCGTGCGACTTCAGACTATTCCCTAAACTCAAAATGCCACTCCGGGGGCACCGTTGTGAGTCGATTGAAGAATTCAACGTGAATCGCCGCTCTTTGAGAAGGCCATCCCAGCCGATGGCATTTTCAGCTACATTGGAGGAATGGAAAAAAGTTGGCATAAGTGTATTGTGTCGAAGGAGTGCTTTTTGAAGGCGATTAAATATATTTTGAGAATAAATATTAAGAGTTTTTGAAAAAAAAAATAATTGATATTTACTTTTTGGGTAATTTTTGTAGTATACACTGAAGTGACAAAAGTCATGGGATACCTCTTAATATCGTGTCGGCCTCCTTTCGTCCAGCGGGGTGCAGCAACTCGACGTGAATGGATTCAGCAAGTCGTTGGAAGGCTTCTGCAGGAATATTGAGCCATGCTGTCTCGATAGACGTCCATAATTGGCAGAAGCGTTGATGGTGCGGGGATTTTGGGCACGAACAGATATCTCGATGATGTCCCCATAAATGCTCGGTAAGGATTCATGTCGGGCACGTCTGGGTAGCCTGATCATTTCGTTGGAATTGTCCAGAATGTTCTTCAAACCAATCGCGAACAGTTGTGGCCCGGTGACATGGCGCATTGTCATCCATAAAAATCCATCGTTGTTTAGGTACATGATCCATGAATGCTGCTGAAAATCTCGGTGCTGTTACGCTGCACACGAGCGGCTACTGCACGATAAGATAATCCAGCTTCACGAAGGCCGATGATTTTCCCCCGTTCAAACTCTGTAAGTTGTTCAAATCTCGCTCTCTTTCGTCGAAGAGGTATAAGTAACGATTGAGCTAACGTTTACCACTAGCAGATAACCACCGATAACCACACACGCCTCGCTACAGCCGTCTATTTATTCGGTTCCATCCGCCGTTCAGAGGGCGCTGCTCAGCATACGCATGAGCTATGGATTTGAAATTCTAATCATTTGCATATCATGGGCTAATTTGCATTTCCTGAAAATTTTGGCAGCTCACTGGCGTAAGTCCTTCAGGGTGTTGCAATTTTCACAAACATGAGTTTATATATAGGAAACATTAGTATAATCAAAGTGAATAGATGAAATCAAATTCAAATAGAAATTATGAACTCGGTTGGAACTTTTTCTTTTATACAGCATTTGGAGGCTTGCTAGTAAATGATACGGTGTTCCAGCTATACATTTATTAGTTGCCCAAATGTATTCCTTTGCATATTTTATCGACAGATATATGCATACAAAATTTAATTACAACGAAACGTCATTTTTTTTGTCTTGGAATGCAATATATCTAATATATATTTCAATAAATATATTTGTCACGGCAATATAAATTTGCAAATATAATATATTTTGCCTTGGCATTTGTATATTTATTTGCAGCAAATGTATTTTAATAAATATATTATAAATTTATTTTGCTTAATAAATATATTTTTTGTTTTTGCAGTGTAACTAACTTATATTTCTCTCTATATATAAACCAATCTTATATATACATCTTATATATATCCTCTCCACTATATTTCAATACATATACCACTCTCAATATTAATTATATTAATTAATATTATCTATAGAAAATTGAAGAATATTCCATGAAAATATGCATTTTTGTTTCTTTTGATTTAAGATGATACTAGACTTTTTTTTTATCTGAAAGATTTTATTTTATGCGCTTCAGAATGTTTAATTTTTAAAAGCCTTAGAATAACATTAAATTTTTTTAAACTATTAATAGATTATTTTGATAGAAAAAAATGAAATAAAATAAGAAAATGAATAGATTAATCCATTCAATGCTTTTGTTTATCCTCCTTTCAGTGAATATAATATTTTAATATACGTTTTCTTTGGATCAAAAAATAAGAAGAAAAATTAAATAGTTAAAAAAAAAACATAAAATAGCTAATAAATTCCTTTTCGTAGGTGTCAGATAATGATATTTATTTAAAATTTTGTAATGATATTACTTTAAATCTTAAAAAACACTTTTAATTATTTTGATAAACTCTTTTAATTATTTTAAAAAGTAAACATTTAAATAGCTAGTAAAAAGTTAAAAACAATTATAAAATTCATTAGCTTAGAGCTAATTAAGTATGTACATTATTAAAATGATGAGACTTTTAAAGTGTAAGTTGCAATAATGATAAACAGCATAAAAAACACAAAAAATTTCTTGAGTTGATTGAAAATTGATTGATGCAAAAAATTCTAATTATAAGAATAAATAAAAAATTTTTTAAATGTTTTTATTTACGAGAAATTCGATAATTAGACTAAGAAAAACCAAAAATTAATAATGTTTATCAGTCCTTTTTTTATTAAACGGATTGATGAATATTAGAATTTTCACTGAATTCACAATGTATAGTGATTTTAAAATATATACCAATAATAAATTTACCCAATTAATTATTTTATAATTATTAAAGTATAGATTTATACATTTGTGTTTTTTTAAAAACAATTTTATTTTAATTTCTGCTTCATATTTTGCTTATATGAAAATTAAGATGGAATAAATTAATTTTTGAAAAATGTAAGAATATTATTTTCAAAGATTAAAAAAATCAGCATAAATATAATACTTTAAAATAAATTTTTCATAATGAAATATTAACGACATTTTAAAAAGAATCGTAAATGAAAATTACCTTTTTTTTTTTTTTTTTTGCAACAAATTTTATTTTCTGTAAAAAACTTCGCTTGAAACAAAATTAATTTTCTTCGTTTCACACTACAAAATTTTATATTTATTATTAAAGTACATTTATAAAATTACATTAAAATTTTTTATCACATCTGCAATTCTTTCATTGCTTTGCCTGTACTTCTTTCAGTGAATTACTGTTAAAAAAACTAAAAAAGTATACCCATACAAAAAAGGGGTATTTTTCTAGGAAATATTGGACGAATTTCCTAAAAAGAACTAGAACATTTTAAATATTAAAAGTAGGTTCCAATGTATAAAAATAAAAATAAAAAAATAAATGGATAAAATCTGACATTCAATATCATCAGAAAAGTAGAAGTATTTCATATGAGATGACATGGGGGAATTAAATAAATTCAATTTTTGAAAAATAAAAAAATAGATCTCAGAATTTTCAAGGTCACATGACTCCCAATTCGTATGAATTTTCCCATTGAATAGAAGTATGCAAGTAATGATAAGGTAAAAGAATTTGTATGAATTTCAAAAGCATTTTTAAAGAAATGGTAGATGAATATCTATAACTATAAAAACTTGTTGTGCAGAATTTGTTCAATGAAATTCTTGAATGATTGATGAAATACTTAAAAAGTATTATGTGCATTCTATTAATAGTTTCATTTGTGATTTAGGAAAAATGTCAGCTGGCCATTAGTACCAAAATTCGATTGCCGCTAGTGGAGTGCCTTACGGTCTCGGTTTTAAATAATAGAGAGTTTTTGATACCGTACGTTAGTTACCGTAGGACGTCCGTTAGCTTTCTCCCGCGCGCATGCTCATAGGAAACATAATTTCCTATGAGCATGCGCGCTAGGGAGAAAAGCTAACGGACGTCCTACGGTAACTAACGTACGGTATGCAAAAACTCTAATAAGTTTAACGGCTAGTATAACAGAATATTTCAGAGTTTGGAGACCTTTTTGGATGTTTTGAAATTTCTACAAGAAATGTGGCGCTATAAATACTAAAATGTTAATACCCTCTCTCCAAACTGTACCAGGAAGGAACGTTGACACACATGTAAACGTGAGATAATAGAGTGTTTTTGCATAATGTTTTTTTATCGTCCGATATTTTTTTCTTCCTAGCGCGCATGCTCATAGGAATAGGTCAGTAGTGAAGTATTACAGATAAGCATGCGCAATAGGTACAATGTTACTTATGAGCATGCGCGCTAGGAAGAAAAAAATATCGGACGATAAAAAAACGTTATGCAAAAACTCTATTATCGCATTCCAACTCGATGTTACCCATTATAATGTGTTCAAGAAATTTGACGTATTCATGAGCTAATGTATAGTCGAATAGTTGCTCATTACTTCTTCTTCTTTACTGATGAAACAGCCCCTTGGTGAGACAAGGCCGTTTACTTATTGGCAGTGTAGCTTTAGACTTATGGAATTTCATTCTCAGGAAAGAGGAATACATAATCTTTGACAAATACATAATAACAACACATCACTCAAATTTGACAGCAGACAAGCAATATTGTGGGTAGTTATATTACATACAATTAATGTCTTGTACTAATGAGAACAACCTGTCACTCAAATCTGATAGCAGATCTGATCTGCAGATATTCGGTATCATGTACAACGAGACTCATAAAATAGCGATTGTCTATGCGGCCTTCACAGGTCGAAACAATTATAGATGGAATATGGATTACACCATGGATGTTTTTTTTGGAGAAGAAAGGATAAAGTTCTTCGACTTGTCGACAACGAGTGTTGTTTTTAATTTTTTCTGAAGTGATAGAACAGGCCGGAGTTTCAACCTGTTTCCAAAGTGAGCCCCTTGAGGTTTCGTGCAACACGCTGTGTGAAAGTTCAGGTCTGCCACCGACCAAATATTTTGAGATTCGATGAAGTCTCGATAACTTTGAAAATCTCCGACCTTGGAATAAGCTTGACTTGTGATTTAAGCGTGCACTTGTAATCAAATTTATATTTTTAATTTTAATTTCTTTGTATAATAACCCAGAATTCTTTATTTGTATTTATATATATAGTGCTTCTAAATAAAAATTAAAATGTTCTCATGATCCTGAAAGTGATCCTCTTCTTGAAGCCGTTATAGGTCTAATATAGGCCGAGACGTTGCAGCAGATCTCGAAACATGAGATGTTTTAATTGCTCATTACTTACTGACAGAAAATAATATATTGTATATTGCAGTGTATAAAAAAAACCGAAATGAAATTATTAACTTAAAAGTTCAATATAAGAAGAGATACACACACACAAAAAACCCCAGATAATTCAATGCAGATATTCTTTTGATAAATTTAGATTTATATTTTCAAAGTATTTACTTCTATAAAAAAAATTACGTTTTTTAAAAAATAAATATTTATAAAAAAAAAAAACAAATAAGAAAATTGTAATATTTCGTAAATTTTAACAATAAGAAGTTTGTAGAAGTCAAAACATATTTTATCGAATTTCAACTACTGACTTTTTTTTTAATACAGGTTTTCCACTTTTGCTACTGTTCTTAGAAAGAAAAATATTATAGTTTCTAAAAGATTCTAGAAAATTTTGCACTTGCTGTCCTTGCAAAAAGCTGTAAAATCAGCAAAGGCGGTTTGAAGTATGTCCTGCCTGTGGCATCAGCAAATTGTGTGCATCAAAATCCAGACACGTCTGGAAAATTTTGTGAACTCTTTTGCAATAGACTAGGGATGTTTCTCTATTGAATGGTCAGAAAAATTTACATGTTAAGCCAACTTTTATTCGCTTGCTCTTTCAAAGTTTGTGAATCGTTTATTGAAAACATCATTTTCATAATCTTTATCCAAGAAAAAGAGTAAACACGAAAGCTGTCATAGAGGATGTCTAAATTATATCTTTACATTTTTAAAAACTCATCAAAAAAGATTTGCACGCATTTTATTCAACAAAGATTGCATGAAATATTTTTAAACTGCTACCGGAGTTTCAATGCATGTATTATTAGTTGCATGTTACTCATCAAATTTCGAATTTTTTTAAATCTCGGACGCTTTTAAACCTATTTTTATGAGGATACATTAAAAACATTGTTACATTACAGTTCATAATGATGATGCATTGTAAAGTTGCATATAGTTGTATATGTATACCATTAATTATTAGTAGCGGCATGCAAGACATCGAGTAAGAGATTTCTAATGACGTGAAGTAGCAAAGATTCGACAGTCTGAAATGTTTTAAGCAATGTCAAAAAAAGTGATTGTCTCTGTATTGAATAATTAAAACAACGTAAACTCATATTTTTCATAAGAATTCTTAGCTCAATGAACTCAATTTAGACCAATCTACTCAAAATCTACTTAGACAATATTTTAGACAAAATCTACTCAATTTTGTTATTTTTTATTTTATAAATGAATAAATGAAATCAAAATGAAAAATAAATGAAATTACAATTTCCTGTTACATCATTTGCAGTAAAGACTTGGAATTTTCTCAAAATTCATTAGAAAAACAGACCATTTTGTTTGAAGTATTGAGACTACCGTAGAAATGGGTTTCAAAAAGTCTCCCTTCGCTGTAGTCGTCGGTCTAGTATGCATTTATAACTAGTAATGAGAATGCTATAGTGCACTTTAAAATCATTTTTATTACTGATTCTATATATCAAAGTTTATGTATACAAGACCGAGGACTACAACGAAAGGAAAACTTTTTGAAATGCATTGATATTTTTATATCCATAATAAAAAATAATCGATACAATTCAAGCTTCAATCCTAACTAGTTTTCGTAGTAAATCGTGAGTTAACATTTGGATTACATTTGAAAGCACATATTCTCAGAATTATAAGCATGCAATAAATATGTAAATAAAAATTTTGGTGGATTGGGACAAAAAAATGTTATATAGCAATGAATTTAAGAGCTTTAAAACTGAGATGTTGAGTTATATGGACCGCCAACATACATTAGGGGCATGCAACACATCAAGTAAGATATGGGAAATAGCAGAGATTCTACAATCAAAAATTATAACATTTCACCACTCTAGACCAGGGGGTCTTCAAACTACGGCCCGCGGGGCAAATCCGGTCCGCCAGTGTTATCAATCCGGCCCGCGACAGCGAATAGCTTATTGTTGCTGTAATAAGTTGGATAAAAAAATAAATAAAGGATAACAACTCGGTTTTATTTACTTACAAGGTAAAGTTTAACTTAAGCATAACAACTAACAAATAATTGAATTGAATCCCACTAACATTATAAACTAGTGAACATCCCTCGGTAGTTATGTCGGGGTAAAGAGTATCGCATATGTATGTATATCGATGTTTGGTATGTATATATCTTGAATCAAACATATTGACATGATTTTTAACCTGAAAATCTTTCAGGAAAAGAAAAGCTAAGTTAACGCGAATAAAACCGCGGTATTCACTTGCAAAAAAAAAACAAAATATACTAATGAAATTTGTGTAATTGTGATTTTTCACTGACAATAGCTGTAGTTAGCAAGCGTATGCTCGCTCAGAGCGCGTACTCGGCGACTGGTCTAGAAATTATAGATAATGGCAGAAAAATTAAAACGGTTTTGGCACTTAGTACTTACTGGAGTAAACAATATGGCCCTAAGGCTGGGAAGTTTGGAGACCCCTGCTCTAGATGACTGTACTTACAGTTGAGATGTTCCTTTTATTTTGGGAATGGCTTGAGTGGGGAAAGTGGCTCGAATTCGAACGATCACCTCGGAGGATGGTATATGGTAGTTCGTACTTTCCTCTTATTTTAACCCAGTAAAAGGATATTATGGCATGCAGAGTTTTGGATACCATACCTGGAATAGACATAGACGCTTTTGGTTCAGAATTGGTAGTTATGTTTCGGACGAAGATTGCTTGGTTCGGAAATTCGAAGCTCTACCCGCCATTCTATTATGACTCATAATGAATAGTGGAAGTCAGTACAAATTACAAAATTTTAATAGATATTAAAAAAAAGTACCATCTTAAAGATGGTACTTTTTGTGGTGTAACAAATATCCAGTCACCATGTAATTTCTAGTATCAAGACAGTGATAAATGTACAATCTGTGATGATACGGACACGCAAAAATTCTGAATTTCTACAGAATGTTGGAAGACGTTCTTGTGTATCCATACAGAAATAATTTTTCAAGGTATTTGTTTTTTAATGTTTCTTGTATTTTTAGTTATGCTTTGATAGCATACATTTTTGGTGGTTACGCTTTGTATTACTGTTTAAACTTTATTTTAAATCTAAATGAAAAAATTTAAAATAAGTTTTGAAAAATCTTGAGGACCTCCCATATTATCCATAACAGAACGTACATCGCGTTTTGTTTCTTGAATGATTTATTGCAACTTTTTATTGGAAATTTCTGTATGAGAACATTTCAAATTACTTTTTAATGTAATCCTGTAAAGTGTCTTCACGTAATCATGCTACTTCTCAAAGAATCCCATTAGAACTTTGTAAGAAAAAAAAAGTAATAAACTGAAAGAATTTCTACATGGTGCTAGTTTTAAAAGGAAATTTTGAAATAAAATAGTTGAACTGAAAGAATTTTTCTTATAGAATAGACTTTTCTAGAAAAACTGTATATGCTGCACTTTTAAAATTAAATGAAATTGAACGGTATTTCAACTGTTAAACATCATGCAGAAATTAAAGATATCTTTGAAATAAAATAACTAAACTGTTGTGAATAAGATAGTTTAGTTAATTGAATTAATTTTTCCAGGCAAAAATGCCTTCCCAGTAAACAGATGTCCTTGGCCCACCATGGGGCTGTTCCACCAATGCAGAAAAAGGCAGAATATGCATTTCTAAAGTAATTTATTTAATATACTCACATATTGAAGATGTTCAATAATAATATTTTAAGAATAGCGAGTGATATAAATTTTTCTAATGCGAGAAAGATTTGATTTGAAAAGATTGCGAATTTAATCCAAATTTCGAGATCTTAAAAGATTGAACTAAAATGGGCTTTAAAATTAGAACACCAAGACATAAATCTAAAACAATACTGTGTATTGTATCGTCCATTACCATTTTTTAAGTCATAAAAATAATATCTTTTTTTGAGGAGACCCAGTTTATTTCGTGCTTAAAAAGCTATCCACCTATAAAAGATTTGTTTTTCCATTTATTATAAAAACTGAAAGAAAAAAAAAATCTTCGACGTAAAAAGTTTTACAAAAAAAAAATGGAATCAAATGTTAGTTTCATAGAATTTCGTGGAAAATCAGAATTTTTTTGACAACTAAGACTTTTTCTTTTTAATATCTGTAAAAAGAATCATGTGACAGTGAACTGAATTCAATTTATGTGTGAAATGTGCCAATTTTTAAATCTTTTTGATGATAAAAGACTAGACTAACAAAAATTCTACAAAATGAAAAAAAAAAAATAATATAAATGCCTGAATGTAAAATAAAATAAAATGCCAGATGTTCTTAGAAATAAACTAGAAAGTAAAGTATCATCATTTAACTATTTATTTTCATTATCCGACCATGGATTTGGATATTTTTGATGTCTCTATACATGCTTCAGTAATCTCTTTGAGCCTTTAACTAATTAATGTCCCATAATTTTTTTTTTCCTTTTCCTCTTTTTTTTTAAGTTTTGAAACACGTATCGCTTTTAAACAATTTAATTAGAAGCCAAATATTTCAAAAAGAAGTCTTATATGTTTTCCCGAGAATAGTTGGTACGAGTTTCAATAAATTAGTTAGTTATGTACTCATAATGCTAAGTTTGTTAATGAATTTTACTTTTCGGAAATTAAAGGGATTCCCATTTTATAAATATGTTTCTGAATTTCGAGATTAATTATCCTTTAAGATAGATCAAAGCAAATTCTGTAAAAATATCTTCATAAATTGAAATAGTTGATGTAAAATATAATAAGAGGTTTTTATTTGATTTTTCAAATAGGAATTTATTAGTAAATAAAAAATTTTTTCTTAGTTTTTAGAAATTCAATGTATAATTAGAAACTTATTGCAAAATTAATTTTTTTTTTTTATCTGATGCGGGGCCTGAAATATGAAAAATATTCTTATTATTTATATTTTAATTAAATAAAAAACTTATTTATTTCATTTTAAATGTACGGTTTTAAAAAACTGCCATAAATCATCTACTTTTACCAACTTGCTGTTAATATTCACAAAAAGTAGTAAGAAAATGCAAATAATATAGAATGTGTAATGTAAATAACATAAAAACTATAAAACCGAAAGATCCCAAACTGTTTCTTATTATTTATTTGGCATTATAAAATTCTAATAATTCTTTTTCATTAAAAAACTATAATTTTTAAAATAAAATCATTCGCAAAATAAATGGTACATTAATTAAAAAAATCATCATTCATACAACGGTAGCAAATTATTTTTAACATTTGGTATTCGATTTTTAAAGAAACAGTATTATTGGAAAAGAACATTAATTAAATTTTTATTAAAAATAACATTACCACCAAGAGATCACTTCATCCTTTTAATTCCATTCAAAGTACCGCTCTTAATACTGTGATTAGCAATTTTCCCAACCTTACGTTGCCTCTGTTTATGTTCCTTGCAAAATTAATTCTTCTCATTTAATTGCCGATCTAATTACTTTTTTCGGTTTATATTACAGTTCGATTCTTTGCTGTGATTTGAACGCCCATCTCTTTTGCCACTGCAATCACAATAACTAAACTGGTAATGAGCTTTTCAACTTGACATTTTGTAGGAGGGCGGAGATATATGCTCAACTAGAATAACCAATAGATCACTAGTTGATCATTAGTTAAAAGAGTGGGATTACTATTATTATTATTAGAGAGTTTTTGCATATTTTGCCCGCATTTTTATAATACGGTAACTTTTTCTCCTAGCGCGCATGCTCATAAGAAATTGCGCATGCGTCTCTGTAATAATGTTTCCTATGAGCATGCGCGTTAGGGAGAAAAAGGTACCGTATTATAAAAATACGGTATGCTAAAACTCTCTATTATTTATTAATAATTAACGTACGTAATATATTAATATTAGAGAGTTTTTGCATACCGTATTTTGGACGTCCGTTAGCTTTTTCTCCCTAGCGCGCATGCTGATAGGAAATTGCGCATGCGTATCTGTAATAATGTTTCCTATGAGCATGCGCTCTAGGGAGAAAAAGCTAACGGACGTCCAAATGCGGTATGCAAAAACTCTCTATTATTACGTTCCTTTTACCATAAGACTCTCCCTGAGTTGTCCTCTGATCAAAACCTGTGTTAAATACTACCCACTGGAACTTACTAGGAGTATCGCCACTAACTGGATTAACTCCTTCAATAACTTAAATGATTCTCTTTATGAAAGTCATGAACTTGATTCACTTCACTCTCCTTATTCTCCTCCGACTCTCCTTATTATTTTTCTTTTTACATTTTCTTTTTATTTTTTTATAATTAATTTTTAAAATTATTATAATAATTTTTTTCGTTTTTATTTCATAATTTTGTAATGTGCAGGTTAGGCAAACAGACTGTAAAATTGCATGCAATTAGAGACATACAATATTTTTTTTTTCTTTCTAATGCATGCAATTCTTGGATGCCTTACATACAATATTTAACACATTTAAATAAAAATAATTATTAGATTCGTGGAAGGGATTCCGAACCACTACAAACATCCATGGCACCGCCGGGACTCGAACCCGGCAACCTGCCGAGCGCCACTCGGCCATTCAGGCCCTGAGCACTATTTAACTCATTTAAACACAAATAATTATAGATTCGTGGAAGGATTCCACTCCGAAACTCGGCCAACACGCAATGCTTGCTGGATGCACTATATATATTTCTTCTCGGGATGGGAGACTATAAACTAAACGTTTTTCAGCGGGAAAGTAGGTAGTGCTGTACTTCCTCTCGGGTTGAAAGTCACGAGGCCGATTGACCATAGTAGTAAGAGGAAGGACGTAGGAAGTGTGTAGGAAGAAGCACGGTTACAACTTTAATTTCTTGCTTAGTATAATCTTGTTGTGAAATATTTCTTGTTTACTTTACTTGGGCTGGGCAAATTTCTACTGTACCTCAGTTCTCTCATGCTTCCTCTACCCCGCCTGTATCTATCATGTTTTTATCTCCCGTCATGTTATTTAGATAGAGTTTAAGGGACATACCAACGTACTCTATAGAAAGGAAAAAATAATATTTGTAAATATTTGATTCAAACGTGATTACAAATATTTTTTGTTTTTATTATTAATTACCATTATAATTATTACCAATTACCATTATAATTATTATTTATTATTTTACCAATTTTTAGGAATTTGGTTGAAGTATACAATGGTAAAGTTTTTGTAATTGCCTTTCAATTTTTTTTATTCGTCTCAAATGAAGTTTAATAAAGTTGGTATTTAAGAAAAAAATTTCACTGAAGTTCTTTGTAGATATTTTCTTTATTTCAAAAATACGCCAAAATAAAAATTTAAAGGATATAGTTAGCAAAATAAAAAAAAAAAGTATACAATTTATTAAAATAAAAATAATACAATTTACCAAAATAAAAAAGGATGCAATTTAACAAAATAAAATGGATACAATTTACCAAAATAAAAAAAGGATACATTTTGCCAAAATAGAAAAAGGATACAAGTTACCAAAATAACAAGTAATATAAATTTTTTGAGTCAATTCCTACTTTTTTTCACTATATCGCCGAAAGTCTTTTATAAATAATTTTCATTCATTTTTTTTTTAAGTTTATCTGGCTCCATCTATTGATAGATATATGCAACTTAAATCTTAAAAAAAAAAAAAATTAATTAATTAAATTTAATTACTGAACCAATATTTGAAAAAACTGTATTAACACAGTGTCATCCACTACACGTAAAAAAATGTATTTGAACTTGAGTGGATGAATAAAAAGTATTTTATTAACGATCGAAAATTTGAACAAGATATATATAGGGAGAGTGTGAGCTAATAAAAGGAATTGAAAAAAAAAAAGGATACAATTTACCAAAATAAAAAAAATACAATTTACTAAAATAAAACAAGGACACAATTTGCCAAAATAAAAAAGGATAAAATTTACTAAAATAAAAAAAAAATATTACAAAATAAAAAAGGACAAAATTTACAAAATGAAAAAAGGGGATAAAATTTACCAAAATAAAAAGGACAAAATTTACTAAAATAAAAAAGGGCAAAATTCAAAAATAAAAAGGATACAATTTTCAAAAGAAAAAGAATACAATTTACCAAAATAAAAAGGACAAAATTTCTAAAATGGAAAGAATACAAAAATTATCAAAAAGAAAAAAGAATACAATTTACCAAAATAAAAAAAGGATACAATTAATGCCAAAATAAAAAAGAGTATAATTTACCAAAATAAAAAAAATAAAAAAGGATAAAATTTACCAATTTAAAAAAAGGATACAATTTATCAAACTAAAAGATACTAAAAATAAGGATTTTACCAAATTTAAAAAGGGTACAATTTACGTAAAATAAAAAAAGATACAATTTACCAAAATAAAAAATGAATAAAATTTGTCAAAATAAAAAAGGATACAATTTTCCAAAATAAAAAATAAAATTTGCAAAATAAAAAAGAATACAAATTTGCCAAAATAAAAAAAGATACAATTTTCTAAAATAAAAAAGGATACATTTTGCCAAAATAAAAAAGGTACAATTTACCAAAATAAAAAAAAGTGATGCAATTTACCAAAATAAAAAAGGATATAATTTTTCCAAAATAAAAAAAAAAGGCTACAATTTACCAAAATAAAAAGGATAATTTGCCAAAATAAAAAAGGAGTACAATTTACCCCCTAAAAAAGGATGCTCCCAAAAAAAAAGACTATAATTTACCAAAATAAATATTACAATTTACCAAAATAAAAAAAAAAGGATACAATTTAACAAAATAAAAGAATACAATTTACTAAAATAAGGATAAAATTTACCAAAATAGAAAAGGGTACAATTTACCAAAATAAAAAAGATACAATTTACCAAAATAAAAAGAATACAATTTACCATAATAAAAAGGATACAATTTACCAAAATAAAAAAAAAAATTATACAATTTATCAAAATAAAAAAATACAATTTGCCATAATAAAAAAAGTATACAGTTTACCAAAATAAAAAAAGGATACTGTTTACCAAAATAGAAAAGAATAAAATTTACCAAAATAAAAAAAAAAGGATACAATTTATCTAAATAAAAAAAGGATATGTTACCAAAATAAAAAAGGATACAATTCGCCGAAATAAAAATGAATCAATTTGCCAAAATAAAAAAAAAGAGTGCCCTTTACCAAAATAAAAATGAATTCATTTTACCAAAATAAAGGATACAATTTACGAAAATAAAAGGATACAATTTATAAAATTAAAAAGGATATAATTTTCCAAAATAAAAAGGATACAGTTTACAAGCTGGAAACACACCATCTGCTAGTTTAAAAATAACATCATTTTTAAAAGAATAAGTACCTTCAAATTAAATGCAACTGTATTATCAATTACATGCTCTTACGTACTAAAAAATTAGTGGCTAATTATGTTTACAGAATTTCATGAAATCTTGAAAGGTCATCTGTCACGATAATTTTTGTGTCATAATTATCAATCTGAATAAAGTTGTGCACCACCAATTCGGAAGGCTGTGTGTTCCAATTCGGTAAACCATTCTTCCTTAACTCATGGCATCGAATTTCTATTCAAAAGAAGATGAAAAACAAAAAAGATTTCAAAACTTTTTCCCAAACTCTTTGGAAAGAAAGATTACTTCGTTTCAAGTATCCGTAGAAATTTAATTAGGATAATTAGTTTTAAAGTTATTGTCCTTAAAATGAATGTTAATCAGTTTCCTTAAGTAATTAATTGTGTCAAAAGATTTTCGAAAAATCTCTCGTGCTTATTAGTGCTCCTTTTTTCAATTTCTACTGAACCGTATCGATGGTAATCATAAAAAGCAACTTAGTTATTTTTAAAGTATTGATTTCAAATTAGAAAAGTTTAATTAAAAGCATATGCATTACATCCATTATTTAAGAGGAAAAATTCTACAGTTAATCTTATTTCATCATAGAATTTATTTTCATTAATTTATATTAGAATGTAAATTAAAAGCTGTTGTATTCTGGATTTGTATGAATATAATTTTAAAAAAATTACTTAATTTTAAGATTTTATTAATTATTTTTTTTATTATTTTTACAAATTTAGTTGTACCTTGTAATATCCAGTTCGGCAATTTTTGATTTACACGAGAATTCGCAAATTTACAGCAAAAGCATACACATACAATTAGAGACATTCAATATTTAACACATTTAAAGACAGACAATTATAGATTTGTGGAAGGAATCCACTTCTGAGCCGAAAACCCGAAACTCGGATATGCGCAGGGTGCGCGAAATATACTTGCTCGGCGGATGAAAGTCTGTAGACCAATTAATGTGCCGGGATGCGCCAAATATATTTCCTCTAGGGATGAGAGACTATAAACAAAATATTTTTCAGTGGGAGCGCAGGTTACGATAGACTTCGTTTCGGGTGAGAGTCTCGAGGCCGACTGACCATTTCACCCGAAAGCCAAAGGGCGTTCTTTGTCAGTGCATAGGAGGAAGCACGGTTACAATTATAATTTCTTGCTTAGTATAAAGTTATTTTAAATATTTTTTACTTTATTTAGGCTATGCTATTAGCACTGAACCTCAATTCTCTAATGGTTTTCCTATTCCACCTGTATCCATAATATTTTTATTGTCCGTAAACGTTATTACATTATTTACATAAGAGTTTAAGGCCCTGGCGGGCTTTTAGTTTTTTTTATACGTCTTTTTATCGTGTAAAAATTTATCACTAATTTGTTTGGAGATAATTACTACTTAATTTACCTAAATAAAAAAGATACAATTTACCGACGCTGGTCAAAATACCATCTGCAAGTTTATAAATAACTTCTTAGCTTACTTCTTTCTTTTCTTTCACGTTCAATGAAATATTAAAAAAAAATTTTTTAAATATTTCATTGAACGTGATTAAAAATATTTTTTTGTTTTGTTTTCAGAAATTTTGTTGAAACATATAATTTTTTTTTGTGATCTGTGTGTGTCTTTTAGTTTTTTTTTTATACGTCTTTTATCGTGTAAAAATTTATCACTGAATTTCTTTGGAGATAATTTTCCTTTACTTAATTTACCAAAATAAAAAAAAAGATACAATTTACCAAGCTGGTCAAAATACCATCTGCAAGTTTATAAATAAATTAGAATAATTTTTAAAGAAATAAGGATCTTCAAATTAAATGCAACTGTATTATCAATTACATGCTCTTACGTACTAAAAAATGAGTTGCTAATTATGTTTACAGAATTTGATGAAATCTTGAAAGATGATCTATCACGATAATTTTGCGTCATAATTATCAATATGAATAAAGTTGTGCACCTCAATTCGGAAGGCTGTGTGTTCCAATTCGGTAAACCATTCTTCCTTAACTCGTGGCATCGAATTTCTATTCAAAAGAAGATGAAAAACAAAAAAAATTTCAAAGCTTTTCCCAAACTCTTTGGAAAGGAAGATTACTTCGTTTCAAGTATCCGTAGAAATTTAATTAGGATAATTAGTTTTAAAGTTATTGTCCTCAAAATGAATGTTAATCAGTTTCCTTAAGTAATTAATTGTGTCAAAAGATTTTCGAAAAATCCCTCATGCTTATTATACAATGAATTTTAATTATTGATTAAAAATTGATGTAAAAATATATTAGTCATTTTTTGTGAATGTTTCAGAGAATTTATAGAAGTATATATATATATTTTTTTAAATATAAGAAAATAAAAACTTTATTACAAAAAAATCAATCAGATTTCTTTTAATCATGTAGATTTTTTTTAAATGCGTATGCTCAGTACATTGTTTCATGTAACAGAAAAAAAAAAAATAAATCCAGTAAATAAAATAGACTGATAACTTTTTAAATCCTTTATTAAAAAATAGTAATCAGATTCATTGTATTTTAATCTTCCTACTACTTTAATCTCTAATGTGTATTATAATTAAATGGTCAGGAAGTTTTAGATTCATCAACATTGTGAATTTAAATCTACATTTTATTTATTTGCTGTTGGAGAAAAATTGTTGTTTCCCAAACACTTTGACATGAGTTCATTTATCATTACGGTGATAAATAAGTAGAAAATTCTGCGTTTCCCAGAAGTGTAGTATAAGAGATTTACATTACTAATAACATTTTACCATAAATTTCGGACGGATACTAACGTAGTTAATTACATCCTCCTTTTGACCTCATCAGCACAAAGGAATAGTTTTTGGTCAACAAGTTTATCATGATCATTTTCTTATGTCTCCGTCTCCCTATTCCTTATCTGAACTTACGGTTCGACATTACTTGTGAAGACTTTGAATCATGTTCGGAAGCCCAAAGCATTAAGGAGGCCGCTAAGGTCCTCAGCGAAGAGAAGTAAGGTTTAAGACTTAATTCTTAATTGATTGCTCTAACCAATATTTATTGGATTATCAATTATCTGCACTTGACAGAAGCAATAGGGTTTTCTCCAATAGTTTTCAAATTTAAGGAAATCAATCATTTTGTGTATTCACCTGCCTTACAATGACGACAAGGACTAGATTCCTTATACATGCTTCGTAACTGAAGTCCATAATCAATATTTGCTAGTTAGAATTCAGTAAAATGAGATTTTGAGCTGAATTTTCTTCAAGATATACAATTATTATGTTTTGTTTTCATTTTATTTTAAGATCAAGTACTAATAAATTTCAGTAAATAAGTTCATTTTGGTCAAAATGAAAAGAGGTAAGTGATCAAATGGTGGTGGTAAGTGGTCAAGATGAAAAAAGTTTGGTGAATTAATAGATTAGACTGATTCGATCCTTACATTGATATCTGGAGATTAATTTCGAATGATTCATAAAAGAACTGAAAGCAATGCTGGATGGAGATTAAATATACCGGGTATTACTAGTGATACACACATGAAGAGAGGGCAGCAGGAAGGAATCTTTTAAGGCACTATTAGTTCATTTTATAAACACCTAAAATAGAAGAAAAAAAAAAACAAAAGAGTGAAGATTGCAAGATAATCAAAATATTTTCAAAAAATTATTTTTCTCATTTTATACGTACACATGTACAGAGTCTAATCTTGTACAAAATGCTGACAAGCCTATCAAAAAAGATACGCTGAACCCATCGACAACACAGGATTTTTTAACAGACATTTATTTCACAAAGAAAATAAACAAATAAATAAGCCTATCAAGAAAAGAAACACCATCGTTCAACATATCCTTGAAAAGTATCATTGAAGTCATTTCTGACTACTGGAGTAAGACACCGGAAAACTCTCTCAAGCTACTCCTGAAGCAACAATCAGTTATGTAGGCCCTTGCAAAAAATATAACTTGAACCACTAAAGATTCACATACGATTCATCGAAACAGCGAATAAGTTAGCCTAGAATTACATAAAGAGATTCTCACAAATCCATAATAACGACTGTTGCAAACTAATAAGGAATACTATTTCATAGAACTAAAAAACGACTAACTTCTAAAAGATGTACTAAAAGGGATTTTCTCTCGATACTGAAATCAAGATGTATCAACGAAATTTGGTTTTAAAGGGATTAAAACAGTCCAACTATCCAGAAATAACTCCAAGGATTCATTACTTATCTTCTTAACTGAGCTCAGAATGTAAATTAAAATTAATTAGATATTACAAATTCAAAATATGTTATAATTAGCCATTATGGGGTGAAAATTGCAATAGGAGAAATGTAACTATACAGTGTTTTAATTGCAATTATTTGCATCACGTCAGCAGTAATTGCCAAAGGATAAATCAGCTGTCTCAAATGAGGGAAATGTTATAGAACTTGTGAATGTAGGGATCAGTTACAAAATGGACACTGTCACATGCATCATTATTTGGTAAAACCCCAAACAAATAAACAAAAAAAAAAAAACAGCTCATGTTGCTTCCTGGAGTGGCTGCAAGACATTCCAAGAAGAGACTAATTTATTACACAACGATTCGATAAAACCATCAATATATATCAGCTATATTAAGTCCTACTTAAACTATTACAGGCACCAAATTTCTACTCATATCATATAGCTCTCGATCAAAAGTACTACAGAAATACCAACTCTGAAATCTCAATCAGCGTTGCCCTTTTTTTCCCCACTGTAAGATCTACAAATAGTCATGGACACCTCCAAACTCTTCAATTCCATTTAAAAGCCAATAGAAGCAGTTTTCCTCGATGGAGCTTCAGTGCTCTTATTTTTTACTAAGAAGTATCGTATCCTGTTCTTAGTTTTTACTAAGAAGCTCATATTTATCGTATTTCCAGATAGTTTTCTTAATTATTCTGGGTATCAAGTATTCTGGATTCTATTTGCCAATTTGTTCAACCGGAGATGTTGCTATCTTCGGTGTAGTGTGATCTAATTAACAAGGTTAAGGATAAAGTTAATGCTGTGTGGATAAGTTTCACGTGCAGATGTTACACGTGATAAATACATGTTGTTATAAACATATATATAACATATTTTTAAAAATTCTTAATGAGATTATATTATTATATTTCATGATTGTTTACTCATTTGTTTTAATATTTTCTCATTAAAAACCAAAATAAAAATAAAATCGTTTTCTTATTGAATCACATATCTATATAATGCTACATCTAATCAATTTTGTTTTTCAATTCCTTTTATTAGCTCACACTCTCCCTATATATATTTTGTTCAAATTTTCAATCGTTTATAAAATACTTTTTATTCCTCCACTCAAGTTCAAATATATTTTTTTTAACTGCATTGGATGACACTTGATGTTAATACAGTTTTTTTCAAATATTGAATCAGTAATTAAATTTAATTAATTAATTTTTAGTTTTTTTTTTTTAGGTTTAAGTTCCATATGTCTACCAATAGATGGCACCAGATAAATTTAAAAAGATGAATGAAAATTATTTATAAAGGACTTTTTGCAATATAGTGGAAAAAAAGTAGGAATTGACTTAAAATTTTTTTTTTTTATATTACTTGTTTTACAAATGCCTTAAAACTGTAATTTTCCTTTCATGACAAGCATTAAAAAGCACCGTTTTAAATATTTTATGCCCTTTAAAAAAGAAAAAAATATATATGTTCAAAATATGTTATAATTAGCCATTATGGTGTGAAAATTTGAACAGAAAAAAGTGCAATGTTTTAATTGCAATTATTTTCATCATGCCAGCAATTACTGTCAAAGAGCAAACAAGTTTTCTCAAATGAGGGGAATATCACAGAACTTGTCAATGCAATATCAATTACAAAATGGACATGTAAAAGATTATTCATAGAGAATGGATAGATTATTACATCTATCTGATACAGAGCAACAATCCATAGCTGGAAATGATTGCGGATAACGGATAATTAATGAAAGTTAAAAGGGTAAAAATATTTGCCATTATTTTTTTAAACCATCTAATAATTATATATATTTTTTTTGTTAGAATTATATAATGAATAATTACATGTTACTTAATTTTGGACCTGTTATTTGTATTTGTCACAATTTTTATTAATATGAAATAGTCCTAAAACGTATAAGAACATTTACTTCAATCAATATTACAGTGATTTTCACACATTGCATACATTTCAATAATTGTGTCAAAGATTAATTATTCTAACTAGGAATTATACAAATTATATTACTACTTAACTAAATTAATTAGCGTGTTTCCTAATTGTTTAGAAGTATTTTAATTTAGTAAACGGAAAATTTAGGACGTATACATTCAAATTTGTTGGCATTTATTTATTTATTTTTTATTTTTACTTGTTGTCTTGTACACCAGGTATTTAGTGTATTTTATAGAATAAAGGGTATTTTTTAAATTTTTTTTTATTAGTTTTTTTTTTTTTTTTTTGTTGGCAAAATTTATGACGTATACATTTTATTTGTTGCATTTATTTATTTATTTTTATTTGTTCCCTTGTACACCAAGTATTCAGTGTATTTTATATTATTTACAAAATTATATTTTTATTATTTTATATTTATTTACGAAACTACTAATCAATTTCTGTAACAAAAGAACGCTTTTAAGAAATTCAATGCCATAATAAAAGAAAATCCATTCTTTCATTTTTTCTTTTTAAAAGACAGCAAAAATAACATCCGTTAAAAAAATTCAAGAGATGAATAAAAAAATTTTTTTCATCATCGAATTTTTCTGAAATCCTTTTTGTTCCTTTTGGTAACATAATACAAAAATCATTAAAAGTATTTGAAAATTTGGAACGGAACACACAGTCTTCCTTGAAAAGTAAAAAGTTTTTAAAGAAATGAACAACTAACTAGTTTAAACTTTGGTTTTAAAGTTTTAGAAAGATATTTGATTTCATAACAAATATTTATCTATCCATATATATAAATCTGCACTCATACATTACATCAATAATACTGAACTTGATATAAGAATTCCCCTTATTTTTGTTAAAAATAAACATAGTAATACTTTGACCATATAATATAATTTGCTTATTGATAATTAGTTAATATAAAAGTTTTACCTTTCTATGCTACTGTGCACAAAAAGTAAGACTGTTTATTTATTCTTCAAAATTTATTTCATCGCCTTCAAAGTAATCCACTCGGAACAATGCACTTATGACAACTTTTTTTCCAATTCTTAATGCATGCTAAAAAGTCACCGGCAGGGATGGCCTTCAAAGTGCGCGGCGATTCACGTTGAATCTCTTCAGTCAACTCAAAACCGGAGTGGTATTTTGGTAGTGGTGTCCCTGGAGTGGTATTTTGAGTTTAGGGAATAGCCAGAAGTTGCGCGGTGTGAATACGGTGGTTGTGGAACGATATGGGTTTCATTTTTGACGAATAAGTCACGAAGAATCAATGCAGTGTGAGCTGGCGCATTCAGTGTTCCGTACCAATCGAGATTTGACGCGTTTGAGGCCCAAAATGGAACTGATCGATTCTTTTGAAATTCCAACATCACCAGCAAGGTCTCTAATTGTAAATCGACGGTGTGCAAGCACCAAATATTTAATTTTTTTAATGTGAGCTTCGTCGGTTAATGTTGATGGATCACCATAGGGCTCTTCGTCTTCAACGTGTTCTCTGCCTTCTTTGAACTGTTTATATCACTTCTAAACATTTCTTTCCGATATAGGAATGCTCATCGAATGCCTTCCGCAACATTCTACACGTTTCCACAAACAAAATTGAATGCAAGTTCTTTGCTCAATGTATTCAGACATTTCAAAAGTCGCCGGAATCAGTTTTAGCGTCTCACAAAGCCAAGCGTAACTCAAACACTAATGAATATTTTGACATAAAATTTCACACAGATGTCAAGGACAGTGCCAGCAATCTAAAAAAAGAAAGAAAAAAAGTTGAAATTCCATAAGCCCCGGGAATTTTAAATTGAAAATCGGTTCTACTTTTTGGACACAGTAGTATATAAATCTACATTCATATATACATCATTAACACTGAATTTGATATAAAAATTTATCTTCATTTTTAAAAATAAACATAGTTATACTTTAATCATATAATATAATTTGTTTTTGATAACTAGTTAATATAACAGTTTTTCCTTACTATATTTTTAAACTTTTGAGCATATTTGATGTCGAATTTGCACAAATACTTTTATGCTAAAACTTAAAGCCGAAAATCAATTAAAAGTATTTGAAAATTTGGAATGGAACAGTGTCTTGAAAAGTAAAAAAGTTTTGAAAAAAAGCAACTAAATAGTTAGTTAAAATTTAAACTTATATATATATATATATATACACTCATACATACATCATTAATATTGAACTTGATATAAGAATTCTTCTTACTTTTTTAAAAATAAACATAGCTATATTTTAACCATATAATGTAATTTGCTTTTTGATAACTAGTTAAAATAATAGTTTTTCCATATTATATTCTAAATTATTTGAGCATATTTGATGTTGAATTTCCACAAAAATGTTTTATGCTAAATCTTAAACTTCTAAGTTTTGTTACTAATTTCCCAAAATGTTACTGAGATACTGAAAATTATGCAACAAATCATTAATTTTGCATGTATTTGAATTTTGCATGTATTTGCAGCATTTCCAATTTTGCATGAATTATAGTTTAGCTTTATAAAATTGTGTAACATTTCTTAGTATCTCAGGAAAAGTCAGATATGAGATTTTAATTAGGACTGCTTATACTGTTTTGGCTATGTACCATAAACTGATGTATTTAAAAGTTTGTTTAAGTCTGGAAACAATTATGTTGTCGTTCTGTGAAACAACTCGATTTGTTTTTATTTCGTATTGACCTAAAGTATACTTTGGATTTTAAAGCATCTTTTAAATACTAAGTAGCCTGCTGGCCTAATTACTATACTGAAGTTTGTACCCAATGAGACTAATTAACAAACATTGCTTGCGGTTAAATTGCAACTTATTCAAGCTTAAAACCAGTAAAGAATACTTTTGCACAAATTAGAAAGAAAAGAAACAACACACCCTCTCAAAGATGAAACTTTGCATTAAACCAACACAAAACTTTGACTGTTAGGATTGATTTTTCAGTAACCATGGAGACGTAGTTTGAATAACCTTGGTTTGAATGAAACTTCATTTGTAAATCACGATCACTTTTGAAACTATATTTTCCTTGATTGTCAGTAGTCTGTCAAATATGTAAAAAAAAATTTTCCATATGACATTCATAAAAAAAATAATAAGATTTCAGTTATCAATTAAATATAAATTATAAAAAGAGATAAAAAAAAACTTTTATAAAACAATGTATAGTATAAAGATGCAAAAACTACAATAAAACAAAGTATACTATAAAATTATTTACAATTAATTACAAAACATACTATTAAAATATTATATAAAGTAAACAATTTAATTTTATATAATTTGCATTTAATAATGTAAAATATAAATAAATAACAAAAATATAAATAAATAAAAATATAAAACTTGTAAAAACATAGCATCATTTTATATCACCAAATTAATCATGAAAAAAAAAATTAAATTATTTAAGAAAATAAAAAAAAATTGATGAATTAAAGGAGAAAAAAAATTGTAACAAATTAAAAATTTTATATTCTATTAAAATATTTAGGTTTAATTAATTAATATACAATTACTATAATTTATTAAAATATTTAGGATTCAAAAATTTCAAGAAAATTTAGGTTTTATTAAATAATATGTTATTATAATAAAGAGTTTGATTATCTTTGCATAGAATTTCCACAATTGTAGAGGA
Organism: Caerostris extrusa; assembly: GCA_021605095.1. Lineage (NCBI taxonomy): Eukaryota > Metazoa > Arthropoda > Arachnida > Araneae > Araneidae > Caerostris > Caerostris extrusa. The sequence goes on along the minus strand of BPLR01021706.1, from coordinate 119,245 downwards.
TATCAACTCATTTTCTGAATTATTTTGTTAAATAAGTGAGAAAATATAAATGTGAGAAAATACAAATTTAGTGTTGTGAAACACTAAATTCAGGCAATATTATTACGATAAATGGGAAAAAAATCGAATGCAATGAGAAGTATTATTTTCTACTTTTAAACTTATATTTCTACCAAATGTCCCCTTTAAATAAAATTTTAAATCGAAAGATGTTTTAACTTTTAAAAATTAATTTTAATTCTGTAATTTAAAACGTTTGTAAAACGCTATATTTTAACAGAACATTTAATAATATAAGAATTTTACTAATTGAAAATAGAAAAATAAACCCTTCAACAAATGTTTTTACTCTTACATGAGATATCAGACCTACAAACACACACAGAAAAAAATACTGTTGATAACATTTCTATAACAAAGACTGGCAATGACAGGTTATTTTTATAGGAATAAATTGCTGACAAAGTTTTCAGTTACCCGCAATAGCAGCAAAAAAAAAATAATAATAATATATACAACGATTTGCACTCTGAAAGGCAGAAAAAAATTCACCTGACATTCGACTTTTGTCAAGCCATGATTGTAAAAAAAAAAAAAAATAAGTAGTATAAAAAATTATTTTTAATTCAATGCGTGTAATAATAAAATTTACCTTCGCATATCAACAACTAGCAAAAAAAAAAAAAGATCTATTTATCAATGGAAGCCAGACTTGTTTTAAACAAAACAAGGAAATCTTTTAAAAATAAGTTTGTAATTATTAGTAATTTCTAAAAAAAAAATTACAATGAAATAAATTTAAAATAAAAATTTAGAACAAATACAGAATTAGAACAAAAATTAGAATTTTAACTAGAATTAGAGTTAGAACAAAAATAAAATAAATTTTTTTGCCATTTTTCTTATTTGTAAATTTTCGATAACTTTAAAAATAAGAAAAGTGAAAAAATATTCTAAAATCAACTTATCATACAATCATGAAACTATTTAAAAACTGTAATTCAATTACTTAACTCTGGCAATTTACAAAGAAACAAAAATTGTACCATGAGATAGTAACCAATCTTACTTTGAAATTTAAGGTTGCATTTCTTTAAAAACTGTGACTGAAACACTTCTGTATAATTTTTCAATATATTCGTGTGCCCAACTCGTAGTCCAGCAGCAACCCGCGTGTAGTAGAACTCAGGGCATTGCTTTCAGGATCGAAGAACTGTGTGGTGATTGTGACAACGTACTTAAACATCTTGCATTGATAGTCGGGTTGTTTCAATTTTACAGGTTTTTTATGTACGACATGCAAATGCGGAAAGTTACCTTTAAAAGTTTTCTCAAAAGTAAGGACTTTCTTTCATTATTATTCAATGCAGTTGTAGGAAAGTTACCTCTAAAAGTCTTCCCAAAAAGTAAGGACTTCCTTTCCTCATTAATGCAAATGCAAGGAAGTTACCTATATAGGTCTTCCAAAAGTAATGACCTTCTTTCATTAGTATTCAATGGGTTGTTTGGGAACGCAAACATACGAAAAATATTACTAAAAATACAATGATATTTTGCATTCGGACTAAAAAAGAACTCTTTCTATACTTAAATCTAGTGCGATTAATAGACTATGGGAAGTAGTCGAAGAGGAATAAACCAAAATAACCCATAGAAGTTTTATAATGTAAATTTTACAAAAAGTTTTTCTGCCTTAAAAAGCTTAAAACAGACATATGTCAGAAGAGAAGCCCTCATATCAGACATTTAAATAGGTAATTAAGTTTGAATCCTCTATACAATAATCCCAAAATCATGCACAAAATGATTTATTAGAAATATCAAATACTTTCACTTATTTTACAAAAAAAAAAAAAAAAAAAAAAAAAAAAGATGAAGGATGTTACAAAAATTGAAATGGTCTTGATATAAAAATTATAAAAGTTGCATAGCAATTTAATATTTCAGACAGGAAATCTAACATCCGAATATTATTTTACTTTTCTTTTTCTTCTTTCTTTTTCTCTTTTACTTTTCTTTATTTATTCCTTTTCTTTTTAAAAAGGAATAAATAAAACTTGAAGATAACCATAAAAGAAACCCTTTAAATTTGTACAACAGAAAGGGTTTAGAACAATTCGATTTTCTTATAAGGAGGGTTTAATAGGCCAATTTTTTGGAATTTTTCTCAAACAGTAAATAGTAATTTTAAACTTTTTTTATTGGTAAATTTTTCTGTGGAGTTTAAGCGGCTACAAATTTCAATTTGTAAAAAAATAATAACTTTAATTCACTTTTTATTATTTTTTATCAAATTGAAAAAAATTGTTTAAAATTAATAAAACAATATCTATTTATATAATAATTGATATATAATAATTATTAATATATAATAATATTAATATATAATATAATTATTATATATTACAAATAAATAATAATTAATAATATATAATAATTATATCTATTATTTTATCATATTATAATTGATATTAAAATAATATTTAATATAATAATATTACATTTTATTATTAAAATTATTTATTAAAAATAATATGCTATGATAAAATTTGATAAAAAACGATAAATTGATAATTTTTATTATTTTTTATCAAATTTTATCAACTTTCAATTTGAATTATAAGATAAAGAAGACAAAATGCCATTTTATCATCGCGCCTCTTTAAAAAATTATATCAATCCAAAATCAAATAAAAAGTTTATATGATAATCCTTATTCATAATGTAATTCCCTTTATCTAGTTCGGAAATCAATTTTGGAAAAAAATGAGAAAATATACTGTTTTGATATTAAAAAAACAAAAGCACATCATTAGGTCTGTAAATACTTTACCAAATTATTTATAATTACAAACTTAAATATTAAATATCATTATTGAAGAAATAAGACATTAAATACAATTGTAATCCACAGATAAATACTCAAAAACAAAGAACTTTTTTTTTACATGTATTGTTTAATTTAAACTAAAATGATTTAACAATCACAGAAATACGAAGAATTTTTAATTCCTCCAATTATGAAGTATTTGTTTAATGGTTTAAAAAGTAATTATTTGGCTCCAATTTTTCAGTAAATCTAAGGGTGAAAAAAAAAGATAATATGGTAAACAATTTTTATTTTGCTCTGTTCATGGAAAATGATTCGAAAAACATCTAATCCCTTCTTTAGAATCAATTTAAATAGTTACTTAATGCGAGCCATCAAAAACAGCTGTTGCCACCACAATAATCGAAATAAAGGCTTCTTTTCAAATTACTGCTATCAGGTTCTTCGAACTTCATTATGAAAATGAAATTTTGAGCTTGTGAATAAATCTTTTGACGTTAGCTTCGAATAAAAAAAAAAAAAAGTTAGGAAAATATATCAAAGATTAGAATTTTTCTTTTTTAAGATTAAAGAAAGAACTAATTATCGAAAATATTTAACATAAAATGCATAAGGTAAAAATGTTTCAGAATGATAGAAATAATTTGGTTTTCATGATTTTAAAATAACTCCATTCACAATTATAAAAAAAAGATTCTATTAATAAAAACATTTCAACAGCATTTTCAGTTTGTTTCCTTTTAAATAACAGGAATTTAGATGGAAGAAAATTAAACTGTTAAGACAGCTAAATTTGACTTCTGACTTGTAAAAGTCTACTTTTAAGGTTTTATTTTTACATTTTAATTAAGAAATTACTACCTCATAATATCGACCCAAAATCAAATAAAAAGTTTATCAAAAGTTAATAAAAAGTTTATAAGTTAAAGTTGTTAGAAAATCATAAGCCCGACTTGGGACTCAGTGGCAACGCGCGCCGCTGGTGAGCATTAGGGCTGAGGTTCAATCCGCTGGCGGCTTTGTTGTAAACACGTTTAAAAGAAAAAGGAGATCCGTTGGCATTTAGGATGTTCGCCTCGTGAGTTGGACTACTGGTGGGAGTTTCAGGAGTTTTACCCATATGTTACGCAAAATGCAGTGTAGTTCCCCCTAAAAGTCCTACTGGAAGACACTACCCTCCCTTCTTCAGCATCCCGTAGCAAGTTAGATCTCTACCTACGGGTACTCCATTACAACAGAAGCTGCTGCCAATTTCCCTCCTTCCAGGAGACCACATGGATTTTTGGACTTGGTCTATATGTTGCTGTCTACTAAGTGGGATACTATTACAGCACACCAGATCACTGCGCCTAGGGAAGAGTTGCCTCTTTTTACAGTTTGGGAATGATGTGAATGAAGAAATCTGATTGGACTTTGTGACGCTCTACAGTCATACACCTAGACCTAAGGCATAAAGTGATTTCTGAACTATTACAAACATTCATGGAGCCGCCGGGACTCAAACCCGAAACCAAGTGGGATAAGAAACATAATCAAAACAGAAAATTATAAATAAATATGAACAATATATAAATATACATTGGCCGCCGATTGTGGAGAAGATGTCAACCTGCCAAGTTCGACGGATTCACGTAGAGCGGCGTAAAAAAAAGGGGAGATAAGTATTTTCTGAAGTTTTATGAGCGATAAATATAATTTTAATTTTTAATGATTAAAATTTAATTTTACAAAATATCAAAAGAAAAATTATAGGATGAAGTTTTCCAACTTTTTATTTGACTTTATTCTTTCAAAATCGTTTTCCGCTGCGTATGCCTGACTAACAGCCCTAATAAGTAATCGATTCGGGTACATGATATTTACTTGTCCACGCAATTGGTGACCGAACGATATGCGCATGTTAGCATGTATGTCCTAAATGCATAAAAGAAAACATTACAAACTAATAAACCAAATGCCATTTGGCAAGATTTATAATTTCATACATTCAAGATTTATATTTATTTTAAATTTTGTTATTTTTAATAAATATATTTATTTTTAATATTTCTCCAAAAAGGGAATTAAAAAAATTATACAATTGAATATATTTGATGTAACGATGCTTCCTCCTACACACTGTCAAGAGTGTCACCCTGTGGTGTTCAGGAGAAATAGTCTGTCGGCCTAGAGACTCTCAACCGAGAGGAAATATAGCGTAAACTATTTAGCCATCCCGGCTTTTTAGTTGGCCTACAGACTCTTATCCGGAAAGGATGTGTAGTCGCCCACTTTGGAAGTAGCCGAGTATCAATTTTCGATTTAGAAGTGGAGACCTTCCACTAATATATAATTATCTCTATTTAAATGTGTTAAATATTGCATGTCTCTAATTGATTGTGTGGTGTTTGTGCGTTGTAAATAAAGTTATGAGTTTTCAAGCCAGTGCGTCAAGTATACCAACTCAACCACACCCAGTTACATTGTTGTTACCCAATTTGTACAGTACATTATATAATTTTGTTACTTTCTTAGAAAATAAATTTCTTAAAATAATTCCCTAATTCATCTGCAGAATTCATTTCAATAAATTATCACCACACAATAAGTTACTTTTAATTAGATAAGAAATATTTCCTCAATATAAAACTGACTTAAATGTTTTAACATCTTTCAAAGAAGTAACGACGAACATTAATTGTTTTTGACAAGTATTAAAAATATTAGATAAATTACTTTATCTTAAAAAACTTTTTCAGTTTTAAACATTAATTTTTTTTACCAAACTTTTATATTCTATCCACCATGGTTTGTGAAAAAATATCTTACCTTCTAAATTTCATTATGAAATAATATAGCATAGGTAAAAAAATGTAATCTAAGTAGCAGACTTTTTTGGCATTCTATCCAAACTTTCCTTTTTTTCTGCTTTGTTCTTCTGACACAGTTTGGATTACCTCCCGAGACTTTTTAGTTTTTGAAGAAGAAGCCAGACGCACTGTGTACTCTTTTTGTGCTTTCTTACTGTAGATTCCGTGATGAAAACTATGAAGAAGAAGAATCTTGAATATCCTAAACCTATTATTATAAGCAATAAACTTTTATTGTATGGAAAAAGATCGTATTTCTCAAGAACTATACCTTCATGCTTTTTACTTTTTATTTTAAAACATTAGGAACTTTGTTGTAACAATCTTTTAATTTTTAAAAAATTTTTTTGTTAAAACATGATATTTTTAATTTCAAAACTGTTCGTATCCTTTACCTGTTGATAGTAAATTTTTCCATTACTCCAAAAATTTCTAAGAAAATTTTCATTTGTTACATTTTTAATTTCTCGTAACGTTATTTATGTATAAGTAATGCAGGGTGATTATAATTAAAGTTCCACTTTCAAATTGCTATTAAAAAGGAACCATTAGTTACAATGAGTTCAAATATGAACTGATGATACTTGAAGAAGGGGGAAACGGTATGGCATCAAAACAAAAAAAAGTTCCACTGATTTACAGCACAACCTATACCCTTCTTCTTCTTCAATCTATACCTAGCACAGTACAGCACAATCTATGCTTCCACTGAGAAACTTTAGTTTATAGTCTCTCATCCTGAGAGGAAATATATTTAGCGCCCCCCAGTGCATTAGTTGGTCTACAGACTCTTACACAGATAGGAAGAATATTTCGCACACTCTGCGCGTTGTCGTGTATCGGGTTTTAGATTTGGAATCCATTCGAAAGTCCTTTAGAAGTCCGTTCACGAATCTATACATATCTGTCATTAAATGTGTTAAATATTATATGTCTATAATTGTATTGTTCTGGTGTTTGTGTGTGTGTAAATAAAGCTGCGTGTTTTCAAACCTGTGTCTCAAATATCTCAATCCAACCGCACCCAGTTACAATCTAATTACCGAACCTGCACACTGCAATATATAATTTTGTTACTTTCTTAATTTATATCTCTTAGTAATCCATAATTCACTACAATAAATTATTTTCAGATAATAAGTTACTTTTAATTATAAAAGAAATATTTTCTCAATAAAAATCTGATTTAAAAAAATAATGACGAACAATCATTGTTTTTGACAAGTATTAAAAATATTAGATAAATTACTATCTTAAAAAAACGTTTCAGTTTTAAACATTAACTTTTTTTACCAAACTTTTGTATTCTGTCCACCATGGTATGTGAAAAATATCTTACCTTCTAAATTTCCTTATGATATAATATAGCAAAGCAAAAAAAAATGTAATCTAAGTAGCAGACTTTTTGGCATTCTATCCAAACTTCCCTTTTTTTCTGCTTTGTTCTTCTGACACAGTCTGGATTACCTCCCCGAGACTTTTAGTTTTTTGAAGAAGAAGCCAGACGTATCGTCTACTCTTTTTGTGCTTTCTTATAGTTTCCGTGATGAAAACTATGAAGAAGAAGAATCTTGAATAACCTAAACCTATTATTATAAGCAATAAACTTTTTATTATATAGAAAAAGATCGTATTTCACAGAACTATATCTTCATGTTTTCTATGTCATTTATACACTTATACTTTTTATTTTAAAACGTTAAGAACTTTGTTTTAACATTCTTTTAATCTTTAAAAATATTGTTAAATGCTTATTTAGGTTTGATATTTTTAATTTCAAAACTGTTCGTAAAATTTATTTGTTGTTAGTAATTTTTCCATTACTCCAAAAAGTTTTCCAAGAAAGTTTTCAATTGCTAACAGTTGAAAATTGCTCTATAGATAAATACTATAAATTTTGATAATTATTTATTAAAATCATAAATTAAAATTTTGATAGTTTTTATAAAATTTTTATATAAATTTTTATATTATTTATTTAATACTATAAACAAATATCTACTGAGGGAGTTGAAAAAAATAATGGGAATCAAAAATAAAAACGAATAAATAAATAAATTTCTGATCCAAAAGAATTATGGTGATATTAATAAGCGAGATAAACTTATTTTTGAAATATTTATCTTTTTCAGATAAATAGTTTTATTCTATCTTTAAGTTTATATAAAACATGCTTGATTTCCAAAGCACAATACTACTGTTCAACTACATGATTGGGCTGCATATGAACATATCTAAATTACTCAGAAAATATTGGAGCTCAGATTTTAAAGTATAATGATCTAAAAGACATAAAATTGATCACGCTGAGATTAGACCTTTGCCATTTGTATATGTTTATTATATTTTAAAACATTATTTATGTGTTTGAGAAATGCCTTAAACGTAACAGGCTTGAGATAAAAAATACATATTGTTACTATCACATTCGTCTTTTTATTAAATTTATTGTTCTTGTGAATTATATCAATATAATTTGTTATGCCTATTAAATTCATAAAAGTTTTAGGAGTTTCCTTGTAGCAGTTTCTACATCACAAAATATTATTTCAGAAATAACTTTTCATTTCTTAATTTTAAAGAAGATAATTTATTTTTTATTTTAATAAAACATTGTTCTCATTAAAACAAAAAAAAATGTTGTAATAATATATTTTCTACTATTGCCATTCGCCTACAATTGCCTACATAAAATTGTAGAAACAAAAGATTATATATGATTTATAGAGATACCAAGTAAGGATACTACTCATTTTATTATTTCAAATGAATTTAAGGCCAAAATGAAATAAAAAGTAAAGTGCTCTTATTAAACTGAAAATGCTATGTATCATGATTGTTAAGTATCATAACCCTCCAGCACAACAGCTAGGTTCTTTGCCACTATGGAAAAAACAACTCCATATTAATAAAAATAAAGAAGGTTGCTGTTTTTAGTTTATTTAGCTAAATAATAGTCGAAAATATGAAAACATTACTAATTCTAATGATGAATTACTGAATATTTTACACTTCAGTAACTGAAATCCACTTGTGATATTCAATCAACATGTCGTAGTATAATTAACTTTAACATCTTTTTTTCATTTTTTTAATCATTGATCTGGTCTAAAAATTGTAAATACTCTAACAACAAATATTTAAAAATATAACCTGATATGTATTTAATTAATATTAACTATTTTTACAACATATTATTCAAATAACTATAAACTAAAAGAATTTGACATATTCTGTAACATATTTAAATAATTTTTTTAAATTATAAAGCATTGTGAATTCCAAAAGATAAAAAGTTACAATGTATAAATATATTAAATTTTTTAAGGAATTTTGGTTTTATGTCTGGTTATAACGTACACCTGCAAGTTGTTTGTTTCTTTCATAATCCTAGTATAAAATTTAAGTAATTTAGCCAAGAAATAAAAATAATACAAAAAAAAAAATCCTTTTTTTAAAGCATAAAGAATAGAAGCAACCAACGTAACTGAATTTTAATTAAAATTAAAACCGAATCATATTAAATTTTTAATCAAATTAAGAATCTAAAGAAGGAATGCAGTTTTTAATTACGCAAAAAATATTCGTCTCATTTTTTGTGGTATGGAAGACATTCCTATGAAACTTTTTGTTATATAATTGGTACAGTTCCGCTTTTTTAAACCTTATTAATATAAAAACGAGCTAATCTAATTTCACCTTAAACATTTGCAAGAAAAATTAATTTATATCCAAAGAAGCAATTTTTGCACGAATGTGTTTTTTTTTTTTTAAAAGTCAACTGTAAACGGAGTCTAACGTATCAGAAAAAGAACAAATTGTGAATAAAAAGAGTTCACTTAAGTGACAACATTTATGAAGTTAAGTTAGTAAGTTAAAATTAAGAAGAGAGAGAGAGAGAGAAAGGCAATATGATTTAAAATTTCTCTCTATATCAGATCAGAAAAAGAACAAAAATATATCAGAAAAAGAACAATTTATAAATAAAAAGAGTTCACTTCAGTGGCAATATTTATGAAGTTAAGTTGTTAAGTTAAAATCAAGGGAGAGAGAGATAGAAGCAATATGATTTAAAATTTCTTTCTATATATATCATATAAGAAAAAGAACAAAAGTGAATAAAAATACGTCAGAAAAGAGCAAATTATAAATAAAAAGAGTTCACTTAAGTGACAGCATTTATGAAGTTAAATATTAAGTTAAATTCAAAGCAGAGAGAAGCAATACGATTTAAAATTTTTTCTCTCTCACTATGTATATATCAGATCAGAAAAAAAGAACAAATTAAAAATAAAAATAATTCACTTAAGTGACAATATTTATGAAGATAAGTTATTAAGTTAAATTCATAGGAGAGAGAGAGAGAGAAGCAATATGATTTAAAATTTCTGTATATATAGGGTGATTATAATTAAAGTCCTACATTCAAAATACTGTAGAAAAAGAACCACTCGTCACAATGAGTTCAAATCTGAACTGAAGATACGTGAAGAAGGGATAAAAAGAAGATATGGCTTGAAGAAGGTATAGATACTTGAAGAAGGTATGGCATAAAAAAAATTCCACAGATTTTTCCATCCAATTTGTTATGACCTTGCCGTGGTGGATGGACTTTCCACTAACAGTGTTACAACTGTTGAATGACTTGGAAATCATTTTTTCCGTAAAAAAGAAACAATCCCGCACATTGAACACTACAGTTGGTTTAATGTGCAACTCATGCTAAATCCGTTGTAATTTCGATTTGAAATATCACTGGCAGCCGAATTCACTTCCTTTATGCCGCTCGCAGGGCCATCTATTAATACACTTTGGAACCTTTTTTTTAAGCCGTACTGTTTCCCTCTTCTTCAAGTATCTCCAGTTCAAATTTTAACTCATTGTAACTAGCGTCATTTTTACAGCATTTTGAAAGTGGGATATCAGATCAGAAAAAAGAACAAATTATAAATAAGAAGAGTTAACTTAACTGGCAATGTTTATGAAGTTAAGTTATTAAGTTAAAAAATCGAAGGAGAGAGAGAGAAAGAAGCAATATGATTTAAAATTTCTCTCTATATAGGGTGATTATAATTAAAGTCTTATTTTTAAAATGCTGTAAAAAAAAACACTCTTTAACAATGTGTTCAAATTTGAATTAAAGAGATACTTGAAGAAGGTGGAATGGTATGGCGTCAAAAAAAAAAAAGTTCTAAAAAATTTTACAAATTTTTCCCATCTGAATTAGCATGACCTTTCCGTGGTGGATGGGGTTTCCACTAACAGTGTTACAACTGTTGAATGACTTGAAAGTCATTTTTTCCGTCAAAAAAAAAAAAAAAATGAAACAATCAAGCACATTGAACCCTACAGTTGGTTTTAATGTGAATAAACCACGCCAAATACGTTTAATCACGCCAACTACGTTTAATCACGCCAAATACACGTTTAATCATGCCAACTATGTTGTAATTACGATTCAAACTATCACTGGCAGATGAATTCACTTTCTTTATGTCCCTTACATCGCCATCTATTAATACTCTTTGGAACCCTTTTTGCTGCCGTACATTCATTTCCTTCATTTTTTTTTTAAGTTTATCTGGTGCCATCTATTGGTAGATATATGCAACTTAAATCTAAAAAAAAAAACTAAAAAATTAGTTAATTAAATTTAATTACTGAATTAATATTTGAAAAAACTGCATTAACATCCAGTGTCATCCACTACAAGTTTAAAAAAATGTATTTGAACGTGAGTGGAAGAATAAAAAGTATTTTTAATAAGGATTGAAAATTTGAACAAGATATATAAATATATATAGGGATGGTGTGAACTAGCAGCAGGAATTGAAAAAAAAAAAAAAAAAGAACAAAAAATATATCAGAAAAGGAATAAATTATAATTAAAAAGTTCACTTAAGTGACAATATTTATGAAGTTAAGTTAAAATCAAAGAATAGAGAGAGAAAGCAATATGATTCAAAACTTCCATTTTCATCTAGTCAAACTCAGTAAATTTTTTTTTTTGTTTGAATTTCTTTTATCGTATATTTTGACGGCGATATTCAATGATTCGAGAACAACCACTGTACGTCATTGTGAAAAAAAAAAAACTTCGAAATAAATAAATAAAAAAGAACAGTATTGAAGAAGTGATTTTAAACCACTCGGACCGGAAACGATTTTTTTTTTTTTGTAGATCAAGTCATTGAAAAGCACAAAACTGAATATTAAAAATTTTCAATATTCCTCTCTAAAACCGACAATCATATTGGCCATCGCGCATAAATCTCCAGCTGAAATGAATGTAATATCTTTCTCAATACATTTCAGTTAAATCAAATTATCAAGAAATAGAATTTAAATGCGGCATTCGTAAAATTAATCTTTTTATTCTTTTGCATGAAATTTCAGAATGAGCTGGCTATTTTACTGTTTTTAGCAGAGTGGTTTTGTTTTTCATTTGTGAAACGTGAATTTAATTTTTTTGTTTCGAAAACTGTCACGTATTTGGAAAAGAAATTTATTCTTTTGACATTTATAAGGTATAAAGAGATATGGCGTTTAACTCAATAAAAGATATTTTATTTCTTTTAGTACTTGGATGTCTAATAATACTTATGCATAATAAATATCAAATTGTGACATGTAGCTTTGAAATTTAGTGGTTTAAACGTGTAAAAGAAAGTAAATGTAAAATTCAATGCAATATTTTCTTACAGAGATGATTTTTATTTGCAATAGATAATTAGTAAGAAAATGATTACACCCTTTATAATAGTTTCAAGAGTTCTATTTTAATATCTATTAAGAATTTTTAAAATAAATTGTCAAATTTTTTTATTAAAAAATGGAAATTAAGTTAAATCAAATAAAATAAGTATCAAATGAAATGTTAAGGTTTATTTAAATCTTATGATTGATAACCCCATTAGTCCCAATACAAAAATTTATTTATGATGTACGACACTTCTACACGCTTTTAATATTATCCAAAAGAATTATGGTGATATTAATGAGCAACATTTTGAAATATTTGCCTTTTCCAAGGTGAATAGCTACTTTATTTTTGTAATTACTCCGAGGACTAGGGTAGTATTGACCATTTTCCTGTGAGCCGCCCAATGCAAACTAGTCTTGATGAAGGCATGTCGTGAGAACTGCACCACCGAACGCTGCTACTCATTTAGCACTACCCAGGGTGCATGTGTAGCTTGAAGATATGCTACGGACGCGAGTAACACTACCCCCGCAACGCTCTACGATCATATTAGACCGGGACCTACGGTTTAAAGCGGATTACGAACTACTATAAACATCCATGGCACCACCGGGACTTGAACCTGAAACCTCAGGTAACTAGAGCTAGCCACCCGGACATCAGGCCTAGTTATAGCTAAATCATTTTATTGCTTACATTTAAAATACTCTTTTTTGTTTGAAAAGAGTTTTGGAAAAAAAAAAAATGTAAAATGTTTTTGGAATAAATAAATTAGGGCCTGATGGCCGAGTGTCGGTGCCGCAGATTTCGGGTTCGAGTCCTAGTGGTGCCATAGATGTTTGTAGTAGTTAGGAAACCACTTTAAACCATACGTTCCAGTCTAATACTACTGTAGAGCGTTGGGAATAGTTGTTGGGATACTGTAGAGCGCTGGCAACCCTCACCCGTAAAAGAAAACATTTTCTGTCTCGAAATCTACCAGTAGGCAGACAGCCTTGGATGACCACAGCAGCCCTATGGGCCCACAGGGCTTCTGCACCAATGAAGAAGAAGAAGAAGAAATTATTATTAAATTTATATTTTCTACAAATAGAGATTTATATTAATAAAAGGATATGCAAATTTCTTTTATTTTTAAAAATCCTACTTTTCAATGTTTATATTATTGAGTGTGTGTTGTGTATTGGAATGTTTATTTTGAATTAAACAGTATTTGTTTTTAAAGATAGATGTACAAACAAGAAATAACTCTTCTTACTTTAGTGAGAAATACAATCTTTCATTGTCATACTACCATATTTGTATAGTTTATCGGTTAAATGATGCTTTTCAAATGTAATAAAAGCGAAACAAGAATTGTGTACTTTAAAAAACTAAGCCGTAGTGTAAAACAATAGCTGAAAAATATTTGAAAAAAAATGAAAAAATTGCTTTTGATGCTTTATGAAATGACGTTTGTAATTTAATTTACTTTAAATGTTTGTATAAAGATGTTGTAAAAATTCAAATGAAAATCAAATGCCTTTTTTGGGAAAATAGGTGTAAATTTTGTTTAATCGTGTCGTTATTTTCTGCTGCATTTACTCAAATATTTATAATTTTAAAGTTCTCAATTTCACATATTCAGTTATATACTGTAGTAAAACAAATAATATCATCACTTTATCGGTTTATAAAAAAATAATAGATTCTTTTTTTATATATATTTACTTTTGCAAATAAAATATTTACATTTGTGTGTTCACATATTAAATCTTTATTTGTTAATTGAATTTACTTTGCACGACTGCATGATATTGGCAATTATTAAAAGCAAATTTTTCTTAAAAACAAAACATATTTTATTAAATTGTAGTATTTGAATTATATCACATGCGTAATAAAGTAAGTAATATATGTTTACAAAATGTATCAGGTTTTTTTTTTATATCATAATAAAAAGGAAAAATAAAGTTGGTCGGATAAAAGTGAAAAATAATTTATTTAATAAGTTGAATTTTTTTTTTATTTTAACTCTGCTTTGAGAGGAATTTGAAGTTGTATTATTGTTAAATGAAAAAAAAATTATTTCTGAAAATTATTTTTGAAACAAATTAACCAACTTGAATTTTGGTTCGGTTTGTCACTCTACGGTCCTTTTTAACCACTAACAAACAATGAAGCCACAGCCAAAATTCAAACCTGAAGCCTGTGGTACCAAAGGCCAAAAAGAGCTAACCAATTGCCCATCAGGCCGCAACTGGAATTTTAAAATATTGTATATTATTTTATTATATTAGAATTTTTATATATAATAATTATAATGTAATAAAATAATATACAATATTTTAAAATTAATTAAAATAATTAATATTTTTTGTGTATTTTAAAATAGAATATTATTGTATTTTTATAATACATAAAAAAAATGATGCCCAATGGCAGAGTGATTAACGCTCACTACCACAAGGTTTTGGGTACGATCCCGGCGGGGCCATGGATGTTTGCAGTGGTCTGGAATCCACTTTAAACTGTAGGTCATTGTCTAATATGATTGTAGGGCGATGGGCGTAGGGCTGAATATAGTACCCGTAAAAAGAAAACATCTCCTGTCTCGAAATATGCCTATAGGCAAACGACCTTGGCCCACCATGGGGCTGTTGCGCCAATGAAGAAGACTAAAAAAATACTAAATGTATGCGAGTGTGATTAGTAATTCCTAGAGTGTTTTAGAAGGGGCCTGATGGCCGAGTGACTAGTGCTCGGTAACGCAGGTTTCGGGTTCGAGTCCCGGAGGTGCCATGGTTGTTTGTAGTGGTTCGGAATCACTTTAAACCGAAGTTCCCGGTCTCATTTGACCGTAGAGCATCAACAGAGTCCAATAAGACCCTTACATCATTGCCAAATCGTAAGGGAAACTCTGCTCTTGGCACAATGATGTGATGGGTGTGGTGTGGTGTGGTGTGGTGTGGTGTGGTGTAGTGTAGTGTAACAGTAGTAGTAGTAGAGTGTTTTAGATCCAAGGCGTTAAATCAAAAATTTCTGGGGATCCACGATATGGATTGCTCATCATTCAAACCAGCACAGTTTATCAAACTATGTAGCAGTATTTTAATACTAATGTAAGACTGCAAACAAGTCAATGGGGTGAAGTGTACAATGTAATTAAAAGTTTTTCTTGTCTTCAAATATAATCTGAAAAATAAATTTTATTTGTTGCAGCAAAGATTTTTTTCTTTCTAATGCAGCTGGCAAACACTTAGACAGCTTGGTCTTGGATGCCTTAAGGCAAGCGCTGCACAGACGTTACTCACTTTGCATTACCCAGGGGCGTGTAACTTGGAAGATAAGCCACGGATGTGGAGTAAAAAATGCCCCAGCAACGCTCTACGGTTCTATTAGACCGGGACCTACGGTTTAAAGTGGATTCCAACCACTACAAACATCCATGGCACCACCGGGACTCGAACCCGAAACCTGTGGTACCGAGTGCCAGAGCGCTAGTCACTCGGCCGTTCAGGACCTGTTGCAGTGCACCTGTTGCCTGTTGCTGTAGTAATTTCAAATAATTAAAAAATAGTAACAGTTTCACATTCATTGAAGCTGAAACATGGTTTGAAAAATCATTATTTATAAGTATTTAAATATTAAAATTTTGGAAATATCTTAAACAGAATAAAAACTCAAAGTTGATTTTCTTACACTAAACAGAAAAGTTCTACTTTCGTCCATTTATCTATAGACACCACTGTAGGCTTTACTGTTTTTAACAAAGTGAAGACCTGAAATGAGAAGCTTTATGTGACGAAAAGTTATGAAATTCTACTTTAAAAATCATCCACCGTGTTATTGAGTTTTGAATACTTTAATATTTGTCAATCTCTAAACTTTTGTCTGCTGCTACGATAGTGATTGATTAAATTGTTTGCTTTTTAAAAATAAAATATTTTTAAGGGTTGACTTAAACTACTGGATTGTGAAATTGAATTATAATAGGAGAAGAATCAGCAGTTCTTAATTTTTTTTTTTCTCTATTTATCTTCTATTTGATACCTATTGTCTGATTAAGTATTTCAAGCATTTGAATTGAATTCTATTGTACTCCAGAATAATAGAGATTTCAATTGTTCTCAAATGGATCATTTTACTCTTTTTGTGGTCTACTGAATTATTTTCTGCTTTAAAAGTTTTAAAGGAATTAACATTCAGAAATTTAGACTGCATTTGAGGGTATTAAAAATTTGGAGGTAGAATTATTTTTCAAAAGAAAAATATATTCTTTAAGAACTTAAATCCATTACAATTTAGGAAAAAAATATATTTTCATATGTAAAATTCGTGAAAATAATTAAATTCCCGTATTAAGAAGGTATTAAATAGCATATTTCAAAGCTAGTTAGACTGCAATTCTATCCATCATTTTTTTTCAGAATAAGATGTAGAAAACTGGAAACAAAAAAGACGAAGAATTTATCGAGATTAAAGATATTTTCATCCTTTTTTGATTCCCTATTTTTAGCTGTTTCATTGTTTTAGGCTAAGTTTGTAAGCTGCTAAGTTCTAAGTTTTAAGCTGTTTTAAGCTAAATTTGGTCCCTTTTTTCTCACTATGGCAAATGCTAAATGTGGGATGACTTCGGTACGCGACGATCGCTTACATGATAAGGAAAATCTTTGCACAGCCTTATTACAGATTGATTTGAGTCGACCATGTGGCCTATCCACTGGTTTAACTGCTACAAGTTCAGGAGATGTATCTATACAAAAACCTTGTCCTTCAATAGAATATACCATCATGGTACTTCAATGGAATATACCATCATGGTACTTCAATGGAATATACCATCATGGTACTTCAATGGAATATACCATCATGGAATCCTTCAATGGAATATACCACAATGGAATCCTTCGATGGAATATACCACCACGAAATCTTTCAATAGAACATACCACCATGGAATCATTCTATGGAATATACAACCTTCAAAGGAATATGCTATACCAGTCCTACAATGGAATATATCACCTTCAAAGGAATATGCTATACCAATCCTTCAATGGAATATATCACCTTCAAAAAAATATGCTATACCAATCCTTCAATGAAATATATCACCTACAAGGAATATATACCAATCCTTCAATGAAATAATCACCTAAAAGAAATATGCTATACCAATCCTTCAATGAAATATATCACCTTCAAAGAAATATGCTATACCAATCCTACAATGGAATATATTGAAGGAATATGCTATATCAATCCTTCAATGAAATATATCACCTTCAAAGAAATATCATATCAATCCTTCAATGGAATATATCACCTTCAAAGGAATTTGCTATACCAATCCTTCAATGGAATATATCACCTTCAAAGAAATATGCTATACCAATCCTTCAATGGAATATATCACCCTCAAGGAATATGCTATATCAATCCTTCAATGAATATATCACCTTCAAAGAAATTTGCTATATCAATCCTTCAATGGAATATATCACCTTCAAAGGAATTTGCTATACCCTTCAATGGAATATATCACCTTCAATGGAATATATCACCAAAGGAATTTGCTCAAAATATATCAAATATGCTATACCAATCCTTCAATGGAATATATCACCCTCAAAGGAATTTGCTATATCAATCCTTCAATGGAATATATCATATCATATCAATCTTCAAAGGAATTTTCAATGGAATATATCACCTTCAAAGGAATTTGCTATACCAATCCTTCAATGGAATATATCACCTTCAAAGGAATATGCTATATCAATCCTTCAATGGAATATATCACCTTCAAAGAAATAATGAAATATATCACCTTCAAAGGAATATGCTATATCAATCCTTCAATGGAATATATCACCTTCAAAGAAATATGCTATACCAATCCTTCAATGGAATATATCACCTTCAAAGGAATATGCTATACCAACCCTTCCTATACCACCATGGTAAAATGGTACCCTTTTTTTTTTTATGCGCCTCTAATAAAAAATGGTATCAATCTAAAGCGTTATATCGAGCACTCTGGGCATTCCCAACTTGAATGGAACATTATTCATGGTTCATTTATTATTCAAATTACTGGGCAGTTTATTAACGCCAATGTGGTAAGATTGCAATCAAGCCAATGTGGTGGAGCGTTGATTAAAATTATTAGTTCTTTTCTTTCAATAGAAGTTACAGTAATTTATGCAGCATATCGTGATAAATGATCATCGTGATAAATCAAGATGTTTTTCCTCAAAGAAAGGACCAAATATATTACGTTGGCTGTTGTATGAAAAATGTTTATCCTCGGAGCACCTCATTCATATTCTAGAGTGTCATGAGGATTTTCCAACTGAGGCTTGACTTGACTTGAGTAGATGCTTTGAGATGTATGCTCTCTGGCACTGCTTTATCTCAATCTCCCAAATGCTGTTTAAAATACTACAGGCAAGAGAACACAGTGAAAATGAAGCCTTTACACAGAAACTACTCTAAAACTCTAAAATCTTGAATCCATTAGGTGTAACGGAATACAAATTCCATTTTAAAACTAAAAAAATCGTTTCGTACTTTCCAGCAACCAAAAGAAAATAAAGAAGATAAGTAAATATGAAAGACAAAGAAATTGATAAAACATGAGATCAAATAGACCATAATATTTTTAACAGCATATTAGAACATATTAAGTATAAGTAGTGCTTGAAATAAAAAATAATAACCACAGAAATAAAAAGTTGGGTGCCCCATAACGTACAGGGTTATAAGACTTTTAGTAGAATATGAATAAATTGCTGTCTCGGTTTTACATATGCATTGAAATAAAATGTGTTCAATTGTTTCCGGAGTTTTACAGATCGAACATAATGGATATGAGGTCAAAAAAAAAAATCTATTGAGTTTAGAATTTGAAGGATATGTCTTTGTCCGAAACCTGGAAAGATGAATGTCTTCTTTTCGATGGGTAGGAAGAAGTCTATGAGAACGTTTAATACTATTTAAGTGACTGAATTCCTGCAACTGAGGATACTGTTAAGCTACTGTCTACCTCATGCCAAACTTGCAATTCTATGTAGAATTTGATCCGCTTCTATTTATCAGTACTTTCAGCGTTTGCACCATGTGGAATTTGCAAGTCTTGAGCTACAGGAGTTTGAGTGGCATGTGCTTATTACGGCACGTTAAGTTATTAGCTGGAACGATGCGCTATTCAATTCCTTCTATTAGCTCACACTCTCCCTATATATATCTTGTTCAAATTTTCAATAGTTCATAAAATACTTTTTTTCATCCACTCAAGTTCAAATTCATTTTTTTGAACTTGTAGTGGATGACACTTGATGTTAATACATTTTTTCAAATATTAATTCATTCATTACATTTAATTCATTAATTTTATTTTTTTTTTTAGATTTAAGTAGCATATATCTATCAATAGATGGCGCCAGATAAACCTAAAAAATGAATGAAAATTATTTATAAAAGGACTTTCTGCAATATAGTGAAAAAAAGTAGGAATTGAGTTAAATTTTTTTTTATATTACTTGTTTTTGTTGAGATTTTGTTGTAAGTTGCTCAAATGTTTTCCATCAATTTGTATTTGGCAGATGATTATATTTACTGTTTCTCTTCTATTTGTAGTCTCATCTCCTACCAATTGTTTCATCTATCTTGTGATGGTGATCTTGATAATGATGGTAAAATGGAATCCAGAAATGTCTGGGAATATGGTTACCGACGTAATTTTTTTTTTTTTTTTTTTACACTCATTAACTTTTTCTTTTCCTAAAGTTAGTATTTTGAATAGCAGTTCCTCTTGTAAGAACTTTAGTAATAGAAAAAATTATAGCATTGAGAAACTAGAAGTACTTTTATCTTTTATTAGTTTCTGTGTAGTAAATTAATTACAGCCTTCAGCAAATTTTACAGCATTTATTTTAAAAAATCATAGGGGCCTGATGGCCGAATGGCTTAGCGCTCTGGCGTTCGGTACCTCAGGTATCGGGTTCAAATCCCGGCTTTGCCCATGGGTGTTTGTAGTGGTTCGGAATCACTTTAAGCCGTAGGTCCCGGTCCTAATAGAATCGTAGAGCGCTGCCGCGTCCGTGGCTTACCATCAAGTTACACGCGCCCCTGGGTAATGCAAAGTGAGTAACATCAGTGCAGCACTTATGGCGAAGATCACGGTCTATTTGCCAGCTGCATTAGAAGAAAAGAAAAATTTTAAAATCATTTATAATATTTTTATTATTTGGATATATTTTTAAAATTTAGCTTTTTAAATCTAAAATTTTGCAATAAAGTACAATAAGATTTTAAAATTTGATGATGTAACCATGTTCCCTCCTACGCACTGGCAGGAACTCTCCCTGTGGCGTTCAGGAAAAATTTTCAGTTGGGTTGCAGACTCTCGCTCTAGAGGAAGTACAGCGCAACTTGCGCTCCCGTAAAAACATTTAGCTTATAGTCTTTCATCCCAAGAGGAAATATGTTTAGCGCATTAGTTGGCTTACAGATCCTCACCATGAGAAGAAGTATATTCGCATATCCTGGACGTAGCCGAGTACCAGGTTTTCGATTTAGCAGTGGAATCCTTCCACGAATTAATAATTATCTGTATTTAAATGTGTTAAATATATGTCTCTAATTGTATGTGCGTGCTGTTTGTTCAAATGAAGTTGTGATCTCTCCAAACTGTGCTTCAAATCTCAATCCAACCACATCCAGTTACAATGATTGCCCAACCAGCACTTAACAATGATAAATAAGTAGCCCAATAAAATATCCAACAAACAAATACTTTTTCTAATTAATCTCAACGATGACGTAATAAAATATTACATAACCACTACTATGAATATAATTTTCTTATTTAATGATACAGATAATGTTTTAAAGAAACTCATTCCTTAATTATGTTTTTGGTTTTCTATTTTTGTTCTAAACATATTTTAAAGAACTAATTTATTTTATTCCAAAATTACTTTTCATGAAAGTCTTTTTTTTTTTTACTTTCTTCTTCTTTTCCATCTTTTTCCATTTTATCTTTTCTGTTATAACGAAACTATTTAATTTATCCTGACGTCCTGTAAAAATTCCTCTTTACGTTATTTAATGTAAAAACTTACATTTATTATTTATTAAAATTTTCAATTAGTAGTGTGTTGTAAACGCTCGTTTTTCATTTAAATAAGTGAACGTTAATGATGTTTACATTTTTTTTTCCCTAATGTTTTGTGTGATGGGTTTATTATGCCTGAAATCTTGGAAGTTAATCCTGTAAGTTTCTGTGTCATTTTTACAGAAAGTTAATTTCTGATTTCCTTAAAAAGGACAATTTTGTCCAAAAATTTAATTCTTTTTTGCGTCTTTTTTGGAAATGTAGGGAAAGATTTACAATTTTAATGCACAAATTAAAACGGGAACAATTCGATAGATAACACATTGAGTTTCCACATTTTGGCTGGAATCCTGTATCTAGGGATTGCAATATCGGACCAAAAGTTCAATACCGGTATTCGGTATTTTTAGATCTTAATACCGGGATACCGGTTTTAATACCGGTAGTAGAAATTTTAGAAAAGAAAGAAAACGCAGGTTTTTTTTTTTTTTTTTGTTTTATTTGACAGTTTTATTAGAGAATGTAAATATCAAAAAAAAAAATTGTAATCATAAATTATAACAGTATATAAAGAATCACAAAAAAATTAAAGGGACATCTTATTTATTTAAATCACAAAAAAGTGTAAATATCACTATTCAGTCTGTGGTACTATTACAAATTTTTAAAATGTAATCTCTAAAAACATAATGCATCAATTGTACTACCATTAAGCCTGGAACGTAATTTTGTGCAAAAATTAACAGCTGTCGAAAACGCTCTTTCAGCATCTACGCTAGTGGGTGGTACTGTTAGCAATGCGCCATATACTTTTTCGAAGTATTTACCTCTAAATCCCTCCTCTTCAAATAAATCTATTTTTCGTCGGATTGTTTTGGATATAACTGATTTCTGTATTGCATTTTTGTTTGTTCTTCTGACTGTGGATAGGTTTTTGGAGAATAGAATAAGAATAAGAAATTGTTATAGAATAAGAAATTCACATATAAGAATTCTAAATTTATAGTAAATACCGAAAAAAACTGTATTTAAACTTGTGAATACCGGTATTACAAAATTGTACAAATGGCTCAAAATACCGGTATTCGGTATCCTGGTATACCGGTATTGCAATCCCTACCTGTATCATGAAATATGATACAAATTCAATTTGCAAGCTATTTGTACATTATTATTGATTATTATTACATTATAGATTATAATTTTACAATTTAAGTTTTCCTTTATTTATTTTTTTTTAGTGTTTAAAAGTTAAATATAGCTTTTTATAAACAATATATAGTTCTGGGTAAAAATTCCCAATTCATCAAAAAATTTTTTTATTCCTATTATAATTAAAATAAAAATAAACATTGGAACTAAATACGAAAGTTAAATATTTAAGTATAAATTTAAAAAAAAATTGCTTCATATTGATTTAGAACTAAGGAATAAGATAAAATTTTTGTCTAAAAATAGATACGAAATCGAAGAAAATGGTGGCAGATAGCTGATAGTCGTGGTCGAAACTTCAAATAAAATATCATTTTGAAGAAAGATGAAACATTTATTTTGGATATATTGCAAGTAACTTGGATGGGAAACCCGAGGGCTATCAAAATTTGCTGAGTACTGTCGTTAATCTTGTAAAGGGGAAATTTGACAACCGGCATCGGAAATTGATTACTCAGGTTCGAGGTTTGAAATGTATTTTTCCCTTCTGCGAAAGTGGTTGCCACAGGTAGAGTAGAAACTGTTTTGCTGGGATTCTAAATTATTTGATAGTTTTACTTTGTTTTTCTTTCTTATAATATTATGTAAATAGCATCGTCTTTTTTATTATTCGAAGAGAACATATTGTTGAAAAAGTTATACTTCTTTAGGTTTAAAAGGAAATAAAGTATCTTGCAAATTGAATTGTAAATATTTTTTAGAAAAAAATTTAATAAATGGAGTTTATTCCTAAAGGAAAATATTTCTTTCATTTCAAGTAAGAAGTGTCTTTTTTAGTTGCCGAAGTGAATTTTGTTCAAAAAATAATTAACTAAAATTTAAAATGTATTATAATTTTACATTCTTTACTATTATTATTATTTTTTAATTAATGTTATTTTCCTAGACTTTGTAATATTTTTTCTTCAAAAATTGAAATATTTATGAATAAAAAAAATTCATAAAAATATAAATCATAAATTTCAGATTCAAATTAATTTCCCAAAAAGTTTTTAAAAATTATTATCAAAAGTTTTTGTATTTAAAAGTCCTCTTTTCACAGTGGTTAATATTTTTTTCTGAGAATAATTTTTAACTTAAGACATGTAAAAATTCAGAAAAAGTTATAATAGTAAAATTAGCTCTAGGCGTATTTTAAATTTTAACAGGCATTACTAAGGGACAATTTTTAAAAATTTAATCCATTTTTTTATTGTTAAAAATATCATTTAAAAAATTAATATCTATTTTTTTGATATTTACAGCTAATATGCAATTTGCCAGTATAAAATCGCATAATTTCGCATGTAGAATTGAAAAAAAATACTGATAAATACCTTTTAAATAATTACATATTACAGGGATTGTACACAATTGTAATTAGAATTGTACATAATTGTCTAAAGAGGGCATATTTCAAATTCTATAAAATTGTATCATATTTAAATGAGCTAATATCCAAGTGAATCACACATAATCCAGAATATTTCAACCCATTTACGATTCAGATGTAAACCATTAGCGCACAGCCATTACGTTCTGACATATCACAAAGCTATCCACATAATTTCATTCTAGCATTTCTAAACTTCCTTTGTTTCTTCAGAAATTACAATCATTGAAGCAGATAGTTAAGATCCACCATTAACATTAAACAATTTATTTAAGTGAAATGGGGAATATATGTACGAAGGATTGGGTGAAAGGAGTTCGCTTAAATGACTATGTAATCGGAAGTCCTTTTGGCACAACAGTCAAGTTCTGAGTAATGGGCCTTCAGGGTAGAACATTGTTTTGTTTGGAAACTTTAATGGTTAAAATGGCTCTTACGGTGTGGTTTGATTAGTTACTGTGTGCTTTGAGTCCTGGACTCACTTGGCAACTTTATGTAGGATTTGCTATTAATTCTTGAAAATTGGATCAACCTCTAATTAATTATTATGATCTAAATTAATTAGTTCATTTGAAATCTTTCACGTTCACCAATTCAATTGTTCGAAATTAGATCAGTGACGATTAAAATTGTAATGGTACATTAAAATTGGTGGTGAAGACTTGTGACAGCTGCGAGAAGCATACTGTAACTTGACAACTTATTCTATGAATTGTTACATCATTATATTGTAATTGTTAAACAAGATCTGAGCAATTTGATGGTTGGTATTTAATATGTAACTCAGTTTTCATAAGATTAATTTTTGCTATGAATGAAATCAGTAAGTTATAAAGGAATTTAAAGAAATTCATTTTGATAAATATCAGTAAAATATTGGTTATTGATCTCATCATTATGTTAAAAATTTTATAAATATTTCTCATCGCGGTCTCTTAACGAAGAACTCATGCTTTATAGAGGCACAACTTTAAATATTAAGTCTTACTTCTGACTTCAGATGCGAAATAATTTTGAATCCGAAACAGTAATAATTTTGCTATAATTCTTAAAAATTGGATCAATTTCTAATTAATTATTATGAGATAAATTAATTAGTTCATTTGAAATATTTCCTTTCCCAATTCAATTGTTCGAAATTAGATCAGTGATGATTAAGACTGTAATGAACATTAAAATTGCACAGACTTGTTGAAGCATACTGTAACTTGAAAACTTATTCTAGGAATAGTTATATCAATATATTCTAATTGTTAGACAAGATATGAGCAATTTGATGGTTGGTATTTAATATTTAACTCAGTTTTCCTATCGCCATTTTTGAGGTTAATTTGCTATGAAAGAAATCAGAAAGTTAAAAAGGAATTTGAAGAAATTCACAGTGCTAAATGTTAGCAAAATGTTGATTGTTAATCTCAGCAGTATCAACTATGTTAAAAATTTCATAAATATTTCTCAACAGAAACACCTAGAAAATAACTCGTGTTTCATAGTGGAGCAACCTTAAATATACTATGTAAACTTAAACTTACTGTTCGTATTATTTCTAAAATATCTTTTATGTTAAATTTAACTAACTAACGCTTAAAAATATCAGTTTAAAACTAAAAATCAATTTTTTAAAAATTCATAGCTAATTTATGCTATGCAAGTATAAAATCACATAATATTACATGTTAAATTTTTAAAAAATACTGAAAAATACTTTTAAAATAATTTTATATTACCTGAATCATACACATTTTTAACTGGAATTGTACATTGCTGTCTAAAGAGGGCATATTTCAAATTCTATAAAATTGTATCATATTCAAACGAGCTAATATCCAAGTTAATCACACATAATCCAGAGTATATCAACCCATTTAGGATTCAGATGTAAACCATTAGCTTGCAGCCATGACATTTTGATATATCACAAAGCTATCCGCATAATTTCGTTCTAACATTTCTAAACTCTCATATTCCTTTGTTTCTTCAGAAATTACAATCATTGAACAGATAGTTAAGACCTACCATTAACATTAAACATCGTATTTAAGTGAAATGGGGATTATATGTACGAAGGTTTGGGTGAAAGGAGTTCGCTTAAATGACTATGTAATCGGAAGTCCTTTTGGTACAACGGTTCGAGTTCGCTTTCGCAGTTGAGTAATGGGCCTTCAGGGTAGAACAATGTTTTGTCTGGAGACGTTAATGGTTAAAAGGGCTCTTACGGTGTGGTTTGATTAGTTACTGTGTGCTTTGATTTCTGTACTCACATGGCAACTTTACGTGGGATTTTCTGTAATTCTTGAAAATTGATCAATTTCTAATTAATTATTATGAGCTGAATTAATTAGTTCGTTTGAAATCTTTCACGTTCACAATTCAATTGTTCGAAATTAGATCAGTGACGGTTTGGATCGTAATGGCACTTTAAAATTGCACAGTCTTGTTGGATCATACTGTAACTTGACAACTTATTCTATGAATTGTTATATCATTACATTGTAAAACAAGATCTGAGCAATTTCATGGTTGGTATTTAATATGCTACTCTGTTATCATATAGCAATTTTGAGATTAATTTGCTATGAATGAAATCGGAATGTTATAAAGGAATTTAAAGAAATACACAGTGATGAAAATGTTGATTATTAATCTAAATATTATCAGGTATGTTAAAAAAAATTTTATAAATATTTCTCATCGCGGACTCCTAGCACATAAGTAGTGGTTTATAGAGGCACAATTTTATTTAAAGTTGTGCCTCACAAGTTTTATTTCTGACTTCAGATGCTTTTATTTAATGGAGCACTGAAGCAGCAAAAGTCAAAACATTGTATTAAAAGCGCCACAGTAGTGTATGTCTAAACTTTTTTTTTTTTGCCACTAAAAATGTAACATTTTTAATGAAGAAGACTTTACCTATTATTGATTATTCGTCACTAAGGCAGATTTTTGCAACAACTCCTTCATTACTCAGAGTGCACTGCTACATTATACTATAAAGATGGAATTTCATCTGGTACTAAATTTCTATGTCGTAAAAATGCCAATCTCTCAAAAATCTGAAGCTGGTTTCTACCAGATACTAAGATCGCATGTCCACCACATCAGCCATTCTGAAACTTGAGAAGGCGGGATATCACGTTTCTGGTTGGCTGATGTTCTGCGACATGCGATCTGGTGGGAATCCATCTTCAGACTTGCAATTCGCCTGTGTTATACGATGCACAGTGGGGCAAAATATCCATATTTTTGCAAAAGAATCAGCTTTTGATGCAATCGTCTGAACAATTGCTTCATAGTGGTTCTGGGAGATGACAAATTGAAGTTTAATAGTTTCAAAATCTCAGAACAACAGTTCGTTGTTAATTTAACTTTTTGGATAGTTCCAGAATGACATATGGCTGTATGAGGATTATTTTTTTCAAATATAATTTTTATCGAGATATTTAATAAATGATAAGAACAGCACTATTATTTTAAATTAAATAATCAGAATATATTATTTAAAAAAATGTTTAGCTTAATTAAGATAATATATGTTATATTAATATTATTGAAATTATGTTTCAAATTATTTCTCAGAATCATCTTTCAAAATTTTATATTAATTTTTTTTACAAAAATTTAATTTTTAAACCTATATAAATATTCTATATTTTTTCAGGTATATAAATAAAGATAAATATTAAGCATTTTATTGCTAAAAATTTGGATTACCATATTTATATTATAACACAAGGAGACATATTTAGTAAATTACTTTTCAACAGATGTACTTTAAAAAAAATCCCAAGGACGAATTGTTTTGTCTGTTGAAAATAATCTTCCAAAAAATGATCGAAATCCATGTCCAACTATCTGCTGATACCCTTCATTAATCTAAGGAAGGCGTGGATACTGTCCTTCGTTTAAAAATGTCACGCAGATCTAACTGCCTTAAAAAAGGAAGGGATTTTTCTTTGTCTTACATACCAGTTATGTACTTTGGCACTGATCAAAATAACGAGTTGATAGCGTGAGGACAATCTTCAAGAAACGAAACTGTAGGACATTCCTAACTTTGTTAATCGCTTATGTGGAGGAGATTTTCTAAATCAGAATGTCTTTTGCCGTGCTTGATTTAGACTACCGGTTATCAAGTGTTTGTCTTTCTTTGTGTGATTTTATCTAACTGTTTAAAGGTCTTATTTTTGTATGTGTGTTATTGGACCAAGTCTGTTTCAAAATACAAAAATAAGCGTATATATAACTGTATATTTATTGCAACTGTAAATGATTGCAAATATGATGTATCCATGAATTTACTATTATCGTTTTTACAGATGAAAATTATTGTTCAGCTTTTTGAGTTGCTTGAGTGCCTGTCATTATAATAAATTTTTTCAGTGCATTTCGTCACTTGTAGGTTTTTCGTCGCTGTAGGTTTTTTTACGATGGTGGCTATTTCTCTTTCTCGTCTGTCTCTCTTTCAGTTACCTTCAGGGTCAAATTAGACATCAACTCTTCTTAGAGAAGGCCTCCTATACATGAGTGTGGTATGATTGTAACCATCCTGGTGTTGCTTTAATTGGTACGAGCAGTAGATCAAACAGACGGCTCTTGCTATGTTCCACGATGGTCAACATAGTGCTCAACGTCATGTGTCGGGCCTTAAAGTTTATCCCTTAAGGTTTATATCATCTAAGGCAGGGATGGCCAATTCGCAGCCGGCCTTGAGCATTTTTGAGGCCCGTGAGATCTATCACCCTTTTACAAAATATAATTATTTTATAATGGCCCAAATATGAACAACAATGTATTAAAAATACATTATTTGTACATCCCTAAACTTAAAATTAACTACCGTAATTATGAAAGAATTAACTTTGATTTTAAAAATAATATTCTTGAGAATATAGGACAGATATTTCTGTTTTATTGATGAGTTTTACAGTTATGAGTTCGTAGAATAACTAAATTATATTCTGCGAACTCATGAGGCGAGGTATCGATTTGCAAAAAGTTAAGTAAAAGAGTGGAGAAACAAATATCGTACTAGTAAAATAAATATTTTTTAATGATTTCATTTTTTTTTTTTTTGTATTTCATTTTGAGTGTTATATATTTTTTTACAATGTGTGCTTAGTATCATTATTATTATATTATCTATGTTTACATCTAAGAATAATAGTCCAATTTCACTCCAAAAGAATGTCTGTAGTGGGTTTAAATCTAATAAGGAATTTATAATTTTATATGCGTCCCGCGGTTTTAGGATGTATTTTCAAAGTGGGTCGCAAGATCATTTAGGTTGGACACCCTGATCTAAGATTTATCCCCCCATATATTTACTTGCATTGGTTGCCAAAAGATCCAGTTGTGCTCAAGTCCTGTAGCGGTTTTCATTGTTTGAGACCATGGTTTAGATGGACTTCATGGACTTGGTTTAGATGTTGCTGTCGATCAAGTGAGATAAAAAATAGCAACACAGATGGAATCACATTCTCTTACTACATTTGAACGTATATTTCGATTTCATGTTCTACAAAGAATGCCATTTGCCCAACTAGCATCATTCATTTTAGTCCTGCTAACGAGCGCACAACAAAAAGAGGCCGTTTTTCCATCTCATCACTGTTCAAATGAGGAAAAAGAGTTCTATTGTTAAACATTATTTCAAAACCTTTTCTTACATCGTGGTACGTATTGAGTTTTGAAAGAATTTCAGAATAAGAAATAAATTAATCCAGATGGAGATTCGAAATTTAATGAATAAATCTGGAAAAAATGGTGCTGCAATCGGCAAGTGTAGAAGTGGTATGCTTAAAATCGAAAAATACATTGGCAGAAAATCTTGATAGTGGGAAATGTGACTAATAAGAGGACATTCGACACTAAAGTGGGAGATATACTATAATAAGTTCTCGTATAATAAATAAATCCAGATAAAGATTCGAAATTTAATGAATAAATCTGGAGATATTGACTCTGTAGCTGACAGGTGTATAAACAATATGCTTAAAGTCGAAGAATATATTGGCAAAAAAAATCTTGATAATGGGAAATGGGGCTAATAAGACATCATTCGTTATTAAAGTGGCCGATATCTAGTTCTGTTTTGCACTACAGAGAGCTAGTTCCACAGCACCTACATTATGCCTCATTAATTTGGAATAAACATTTTCAGAAGCAGTATTTGGAATAAAGCATTTTCCTTCTCACTACCAAGAAAATAACTGAAGCATTTTCTAATATTATCACCATATTCATAGAGTGAAGCTTTCGGTTTCACGCTTCAAGCTTAGAGTGAAGCACACTCTATGTTTGAAAATCCAACAAACTGTCCATCCGTATATTTATATTAAGGAAAATAAAGGAAATATGTCCTTTGCGATAAAAAAATTAAGTATTTATTCTCCAAAATTAAATATTTATTTTGGTTAAAAATTAATAAAAAGGAGAAAAACTGTCCGTAATATTTATTTTACGAGGTGTTAATTATTTATTACGTTTTTATTTATTTTGTGATTCTTTGAAAAACATAACTAGATGTGTAGATTTATACTAAAATTTCTTCATAATTCCACTTTTTTGTTTAATTTTAAACTTTGTTATTAAAATTTTATATAAACAAATAGTTTAAAAACAGACTTATCAAAAGAAACCTTGCTGTAGAATTTTATGAGATGAAAATCCTTATCATCTTCAAAATCAGTAATTGAAAGTTTAATTACAGCTTGAATGTTGAAACAAAAGCAGTGTCACACGTCTCTGATTGTTTTCGCAGTTTCATTAATTTGCTAAAAAGCGAAGAAATTCCTCGCCTTTCAAGAAAGTTAATGAATAACGCTTATTGTATTCTTGATTGAGAATTTAAACAAAAAAAAAAAAATTAAACAAATATTCTTGAAATCATTAAATTTTAATGTGGATGTATAGTTAAATTCTCGATTTTAGTAACATAATAAGAAATATTATTTTTAAATCAGATATCCATTAAAAATAAATAATTTAGATGCTCTCTTGTATACGTTCATACGATATATTCTGCTATAAACATCATCAAACAACTTGTTTTTAAAATAAGGAATCTAAAACACGCCAATTGTGAGCATGAAGAACAATATATAAATATCCAAAGAGTATATTTATTTAAATCAAAATATACCTGGTAAGATGAATCCATTTAATACAATAAACAGGCCTTTTTTGTCCCAGAATAAATTTAAATAAATTTTATTTACATTTTTAAAGTTTAAAAGAAGGAATTAAGCATTTTCTCTTTATTGTGAATTCTATAAAACACTATGCTATCCTTTAAATCTTTTATTTTATTATCAGAAAGATGCACACGATAGATTTTTAGCAACGTCTTCTGTCAGAAGAGGCATCGATTAGATCACAGGAAACTCTTCTGCCATCCGTGATCCTTTATTGAAACGCCAAGTTTGACATGTTATTCAACTATAGTCTATGACAGTGCTATCTAACAGAGTGTTATTATTTTAGAATACAATTAATTAATTTAGGTAAAAGTTAAGATGAACTACCAGTTTTAATTCGTATTTTGTGAATGCAGAATAATTCATATTTGGTAACAGAACAAGTATTTTAATGTTAATAAATATTTTATTGCATTCTCAGAAAAAGAGGCACACGATAGGTTTTTAGAAAAGTTTTCTGCCTGTAAGCGGCATCGACTAGAAAAGTCTTCTGCCATCCCATGATTCCGTGTTGAAACGTCAAATTTGGCGCGTTGTCCAATGAACAGTTTGTTAAAGTTGTATCTAAAAGTGTGCCATTATTTTAGAATACAAATAACTAATTTAAGAAAAGTTAAGATGATTTCCAAATTTTATACATTTTTGTAAATGCAGAATTCATATTTGGTAACATAAACAAGTATTTTATAAGGTAAGTTTAATAATATTTATATTACATATAAATGTAAAATAAATGTTAATGAAGCAATTTTATAAGGTTTTTTGTCGTTTTTAATACTAAAAATAATCTTCGAAAGTCACCACAAGTTTTGAACAGTTGTTTTGTTATTATTTAAAATTAATATTTTCTAACAACTTTTAACAGTTAAAATGTTTATTTATTAATGATTATTATCATATTTATTAATATGAATTTTTAGAACTTAGATAACATCGGGTAGTTTCTCACATTGGTTAAAATACAATAAAAATTGATTTCTTAAAATCAAATAAAAACTTATAAAAATAATAAAATAATTCAAATTATTAATTTTTTAAAAGACAATTATTATGGAAACCCAAATTTCTATCATTTTTTATTTTAATTTATTTTAAATTTCAGTTTTTTTCCAAAATTTTTTTTTAAAAAAACATCATTTTCATAATGTAATGTTTTATTAAAATTTAATTTATCTGCTGCAGTAATTTTAAATGAAACTTTATTAAAAAAAGCTATCTAATATTTTTAAAGATGACTTAATATACGCTGGAAATGAATATTCTATGCTAACAGGACTTTCAGGAGTAACTAAGTTGTAATTTAAAAAATCCTATGGAAAAAAAAGCCACCAACAAATAGTCAAACTAATGATGTAAAATATTCTGAAAATTCGATACCGCAGAATTTCAGCTAATGTAGAATCGATACGTTATAGAAAATCCAACTGTCATTTTAGGAGTTATTTTTGGATAACTCATTCGGATTAGCCTTCCATAATTAGAGTAAATTGAAAAAAATAAAAAAAGGATACTTGTTATTTGAAAGTTGTAAATACCATGCTATTTCTAGAAAAGTTTGCTGGATTTGTTTTTGCAATTAGAAATAATGATAGATAAACATAAAGTGTTGCTTAAGAATATCTAGCACTTTGATTCTAAATTAGAATGACACAAATTTGTTAACTAAAGTGTGATACATTTTTGGGTCTACCTACCTGCTACCCTGCCACTACATTTTTTTATTTCCAATGCAAGAGAAAAGGATAAACTCTTACGAGATTAAGAAACGATTTAAAAGTGTAAAACATACACACACAAGGAAAAATAAAGCAATAAGAGAAAAAAAGTCAATGTCTCATCGGTAAAGTTCTAGCACTCCAATATCTTTTCACCTCGTAGTACCCACGCAAGGCCGGGTATCCTGCTATGGTGCTTTCCACGATCACGTCTTTCCCACAGAACGGGCAATTTGGGCTATCAAAAATGCCAAAAGCGGTTAGATGACTCGCCAAACAGTCATGGCTATCGCAAATCTAAATTTCGCGACAGCGTTTTCACGATGTTTGCCCGAAATACCCCATCTCAAAATGCTGTTCCAACTCCTCAAGGAGATACGAGCAGTGAACAATGCCTTTCCATCTAAGTCTCATTTGATTTTTGATATAAATATTCATGGAATGAAATGAGTTACAAGTATTTGGCTATTAGATCATGTGTCCTTCTTAGCCAATAAATCTGCCCATCATTACATAAAATGTCACAGTGTTCAGAGATCCACTCTATCGTCAATCTTTAAAGAAGATCTCGACATTTAAGATATTCTTGGAGGAGGGTTCTTCTTTTATATGACCCGATAACTTGTACGGTAGCCCCTGGAGTCCCACAGCAAAAAAAACCACCTTGTTGTAAATTGTTCTACAGGAATGTTGAAGCAAACATCCCAATGGTGGCATCTGGAAGGTTAGTACCTTTTCTTTTTCGAGCTCAACTGCAGGACATTCCTGTTTACAGAGTTATCATATTTATCCCCAGTACCTTCAACGTCAAAAAACCCATCACAACCTTTCGGTTCAGTTTCGCTTGACGAATTTCAAACGGGGCCTACTACATAGTCCAGTCACATTAATGTGACCAATCAAAAGCCAGAATTACTCTTGTATATTCTGGCCTTAAGATCATAATGTTATTAAGTGGTATTTAAGTGGCATTATGGTATTTAAGTGGCAGAAAATTATATACATTCCACTGCAATGTGCAGCCACAATTGGTTTCATATGGCGAGAGAATATTAACTGAATGCCATCTAGAGATTAATCAAGTAAAGAAAATCAATGCCAGCTACAGAAAATATTAGCTGAATGCCATATATAAAATATTAGCTGAATGCCATATATAGAATATATAGCTGAATGCCATATAGAGAAATTCATTTAACAGTTCTGTTGTCAACCTAATAAAGTTACATGAGAGTTGAGCTCTTACGGATGAGATGTCTATTAATTATACATATATAATAGATTTAAATTAATAACAATGCATTTTATCTGAACTGAATATATGAAATAGTTAAATTTAATTATAATGCAATTTTTAATTTATAAATATCAGTTAGGAATTTTAATTTAATTAGGAACTATTCAATTAAGAATTTAAAATTAATTCAGCATATTTTATAATTAGAATTTTATACCACCTGCTAATAAGTCTAGATTTTTAATGATTTAATGATATCTCATGCACAGATTTTAATTTGGAAAAATCTGTGCTTTTTATACAACATGTAAAAGCATTTATTTACACAGGTTATGCTGAAATTGATAATATTACACTAACTAACTAGTAGGCAATTAATTTATATATACATAAAAAATATAAAATGATATGTAAATATTGTATTTCACTAACATAAAGCAATTATAAAAAATGTATGAAAAAAAAATTATAAAAAAATTCATGTAAAAAAAAATCATACATTGACATAGTGAAATAATTAATTTAATAAAAGTCAAATAAAAATTAGAAAAAAATGTTATTAGTTAAAAATGTTTATAGTTCTTTTAAAATAATTTTAATTTAATTAAAAAAAATTTGTTTTGTAAATAAAAAAAATGTCTTAGTACATGAGGAACTGCATATTTTTTATAATGTTGCTCCAAATAGCTATACGAAATCTAAATCAACACATTTTTTTTTATCAGAATAATTAGTTTTGCACAAACAAAATATCTTACTTGTTTACAAAAAGTAACTTTGGTAAATAAATTCATAATGAGAAAAATATTATTCCTTCAGAAAAATAATCTGTGAACACAAAATCTTTTTTTTCTACTACATTTCCATATGTAAATTTTAGAAGGAAAAAAAAAACTGAATCTAAACACAAACAAATCTTTATAGAAAAATGAAAGAAGCCAATGAAAATTATTTTGACATTATTTTTTTCCACCAAGAAGTATTGTTCCAATCTTTTGGTGGAGAGATTAGATTTTGGTGACATAATTTTAGTTTTATAGAGAACAAACATAAATAGATTCGCACGGTACAAAAACATAATTTCGTCACTTATTTATTTAGAAATAAAAGGATTTTCAATTAAGAATTTAAATTTAATTTAGCAATTTTATGATTAAAATTTTGTACCACCTGCAAAAAGGTATAGATCTCCATTCAGTGATAGTTAATAATATAATTTTTAATTAAATTAACATAATTTTAATTGTATAATTTTTAATTATTAATTTTAATTAATAATATAATTTTAACTAAAATTTTAATAAATAATATATAATTTTTATGATTAAAATTTTATACCACAAGCAAATTGGTCTAAATATCCATTCAATGATAGCCATGCACAGATTTTAATTTGAAAAACTGTGCTTTATGCAATATATAAAACAATTATTTATACTCGTTATGCTGAAATTGGTAATATTAAACTAGTCTCAACTAGTAGTCGACTAATTTATATGAAAAAATACTGAATTATATATTTATTGTATTTTTCTTACCATAAATCAATTATAAAAATTGTTATAAATAAAGTCTTAAAAATCATGTATTGAAATTGTAAAATAATTAATTGAATAAATGTCATATAAAATTTGAAAAAATATATGTTATTAGTTAAAAATGTTTATAGTTCTTTTAAAATTTTTAATTTAATTGAAAACAATTTTTTTGTAAATAAAAAAAAAAAACTTTAATGTCTTAGTATATGAGGAACTGCATATTTTTATTATGCAGCAAAGCAACTTGCAAAAAGTATTTTTGGTAGATAAAGTCACAATGAGAAAAATATTTTTTCCTTCAGAAAAATAATCTGGGAACACAAAATCTGTTTTTTTTTTTAAATTTTCATATGCAAATTTTAGAAAAAAACAGAACCTAAACACAAACAAATCTTTATAGAAAAATGAAAAAGGCCAATGAAAATTATTTTGACATTTTTTTTCCACCAAGGATCCAATCTTTTCTTTGTTCCAATCTTTTGGTGAGAGATTAGATTTTGGTGACATAATTTTAGTTTTGTAGAGACCAAACACAAATAGATTCACACAAGTACAAAAACATAATTTTGTCAGTCATTTATATGGAAATAAAAAGGAAAACTGGAACAGTCATAACGTAAACAGGAACTAAAAAAAAAAAAAAAAAAAAGAAAAAAAAGAATAAAAAAATGGAATGGAATGTTGAGAACATTCTTCTTTCAATCAGGAAGGAATAAATTAATTTTTTTTCATTTATTTGCAAAAGCAATTTCTTTGAAGTACCGGTATTCAATAATTTAGAATAATGTATTTAGATATATAGTAAAAAGCCATGAATTCTTAATTTTTGCTAGCGTTTTCCACATTTTGTTTTTATACGTTATAAATATTCTTATCTATTACAAATTATTCTTATGATTATGAATTTGCTGTTTTGGTTCTTATATTCATGGTATAATGCATATATTTAACCTTTTTAGAATATCTTAAAAATTGTAAAAGTAAAGCGATTTTTTATATAATGATAATATCTAAATAAATAACGATAATATATAAATAATTAACGATAAATATATAATAATTAACGATAATATTTAAATAATTAACATTAAATATATTAATTAACTGTAATATCAAGATAATTAACGAAAACGGTATATTAATGATAATATCTAAATAATTAATGATAAGTATATAATAAAGAACTATAATATCAAAACAATTAACGATAAATATTTATTAATTAATGATATTATCTAAATAATTAGCGATAAATATATAATTAACGATAATATCTAAATAATTAACGT
This sequence comes from Caerostris extrusa, assembly GCA_021605095.1. Classification (NCBI taxonomy): domain Eukaryota; kingdom Metazoa; phylum Arthropoda; class Arachnida; order Araneae; family Araneidae; genus Caerostris; species Caerostris extrusa. Next base: position 82,201 of record BPLR01021706.1, on the reverse strand, counting down.
CAAATATATAATAATTAACGATAATATATAAATAGTTAACGACAAATATATAATAATTAACGATAAGTGTAATAACTAACGGTAAATGTATAATAATTAAAGATAATATCTAAATAACACAAGACGTATGTAAGCACATTATAAATTTTGAATGCATACAATAAGAAATTATGCTTAAAATTTTTTTTAAATTCTAAAAAAAGTTTGTATAATTTTGTGTGATTATAAAAACTTTTTTTTTTTGGCTTAACTTCTCTTTAAAAAATTGTTTTATTTTTAAAAATGATTTAAATGGTAATAAATGATTTAATGATAAAATAATAAATGATAAAAGGATTTATGAGGTAATAACCATTTATTTTTAAGTACTTTTTATTTACTAGTGTTTTGTTTAACCAATTTGAACAATACAAACTTTAATTAAAATCAGACTTATTTTTTAAGCACAGTTTATAATATATAAGCAAAACATAAAGATTTAAACTGAATTTCCTTAATCCATTTCAAGTCCAAGGAAAGTGCATTCCAACTTAAAAAAGAACTAAAAAGAAGCTTAAAAACAAAAACTGTGATAAAAAAAGAATTATTTCAAACGTAATCGTTACTTACGTTTAACTCGAGGGCCATAATTCAGGATTAAATCGTTAGCGGCATCCGTTGCAGACACAATTTTAAAAAATGAGCTTCCTATGATGTTTAGTCAGATGGCACTGGATACAGGGATAAGAGTGTTGGGGTAAAGTAAAGTAAAGTAAAGTATGTGTCTCACAGCGGTAATAACATCATAAGTCACATCGACAGTGAGTACTTTCTGGCTTTTCCATTTTACGATATGCAAATGCTGGGTAGTTACCTCTAAAAGCGATCCCGGTAAGACAATCAATGCGTTTTCTTCATCTCAAGAGGGCTATACCGGTGTACATAAATGGGGTCATCGATGCACAGAAAAAAGATTTAATTTACATTTTTAAATCCATGCACTTCATTTTCAAAGGCCAAGTCATATATCAGAAATTAAAACTGTCTATACACAAACATGGCTCTTGACTGTTGCCGCCAACCTGATGGCCAATTGCCTAGCGCTATGGATTTTGATACCACAGGCATCAGATGCGAATACTGACGGTGGCATGGATGTTTGTTAATGGTTCAGAATCCACGTTAAACTATAGATTTCGATCTAATTAGCCCAAAGTTTGTTAGTAGAAAGGCAAACCAAACTCTTGACTGTTGTCCATACACATTATGGAAATACAAGGTAAACGTATCAACACAAATATTCTATAGAAGTGCTGAAGGTTACTAGAGATTACTCTCTGAAGGAGGTTTCCCTCAATAGTAAAAAAAAAGTTTCTATTAGAAAAATTCTTATAATATAATATATTAACATGCAACAAACGACTAAACAGCCCTAAAGTAAATAAAAAAAATATTTACCCATTTCTTAAAAGAGAAACATAAAATATTTCTACTTCACCAATAGGCAGGCGAGGTCTTTAATTTTTTTTTTTATTTTTATTACTTATATTCTTTCTTTGTAGAATAATATGTGTTAAATAACATTAAAGTGGCTAACAGAGGAGAAGACCAATAACTTAAAAATTATATTTTTATAACGTCGAAATTATATTCTATATTGCTGGACTATCTAGGAAGGTGAGAACTACAGATGACATTTGTGCCATCTACAGCATTTCAGAATTTCCTGGAATTTAAAATGAAATAAGAAGGGAAGACACGTACTTATTACAAAAGCTGTTCATGTTAGCTGTTGTGCAGCTGTGTTGAGCATTTAGATTTATCAAGTGTTACTAGAACAAGATATTCAGTGACATTGCACCCATAATCATTGTGCCATCATACAACCCACCATTTGAGTTCAATAGAATGATTTTCTCAAATACAAAATTATCGTATCGATTCTTGACATTCACATGAATTTTCGACACTCTCAGACTCACTAATTTATTATAAATAATAAATAGATTTCTTTCCCATAATCCTTAGTTTTGAGTGAAAAAATTTATAATTGGTTGATGGAGACAAAAAAAAAAATTGCATACAATCTATAGTCTATTTTTAGAAATTTTGGTAAAATTTAAATGTAAAATTTAATAACTATATATAACTGCAATAAAATAAAATATTTTACTATATTTAGAAATTTTCTAACCATTTATGTCACTGCAAAAATACAGGAATTATAGATAATAACTGTTTTTTAGTGAATTGCAAAAATTAAGTTACTTCCATATCCCCTCCTCCTTTCAAATGTCTTCATGTCTAACGCAAGTCTCATATAATTGAATCTAATGTTAGCAACATGTTAGAAAGATGGATCTAATGTCTAGATGTCCGTAACTTACTTAAATGCCATACAAATTAAAATAACCTTTTTGGTGGTTATTTAATTTGTAAGAGATGAAAATTATTTCTCAATAGTAATTATTGATTTAAAACATTTTTATTGCAGTTTATGATATATTTTTTTTTAAATGTAAAAAACTCACTTCGGACTTTCTAATTTTTTTAAATTGTGTCAAAAATATTTTCCTAATAATTTGTATCAGAATTTTCCATTTATATTACAGCATTAAATGCATTTTTTTATCAAAAGATCATTTTGCCGACAAAAAAAGTGTGATACAGCATTTTCAGATTCTCCCTTTAACTTTGCTTGTTCCGATATACATGAAACCGGCATTATCTAATGGAAATTATATTTTGTAATGATCATTAAGTAACTTTCATAACGTAACTTTATATAAGTTACATCGTTAAACTATCGATATTAGGTGAAAACAACTGCATATAAAAAAGACATTCAAAATCGTTTATAATTTTTAAATTCATCTCCTGCTTTACTTAATAGAAAAATTTCTAGTCTAAAGTAAATTATATAAAATACATATATTTTTTTTTTTTTTTTGTATTCTTAAAACGTTGATATATCCAATGGCTGAAATGCGTAACAATAAATATTTCAGAATAAATCATCGAATTTTTAAATAACTTTTGTTTTGCGGCATTGCATTTTGTATATGTAAGGAACAAATGACAAAAAATCAAAAAAATTTCAAAATTTGATGGTAAAATTGCAGATAATGTTATTTATATTGGCAAATTTTAAAAACTTATCCTTTTTACGTTTAATTAATCTTTTTAAAGAACAACTTTTTTTTCTATTTGATTTGAACGTATATATACCATTTCAAGCGTCAATATTTGATGTGAATCCACTGCAGGTGTGAACACTTGATGGGAACATTCATTGTGAATAATTGATGTGAATCCATTGTAGGTGTGAATCCATGGCACTCAATGGTACTTGATGTGAATCATTCTAGGTGTGAATACTTCATGTGAATACTTGATATGAATAATCGATGTGAATACTTCATGTGAGTACATATGAATACTCAATGTGAATACTTGATGTGTATCCATTGCAGATGTGAATAATTGATGTGAATCCATTTCAGATTTGAATACTTGATGTGAACCCATTGCAGATGTGAATACTTGATGTGAATCCATTGAAGATGTGAATACTTCATATGAATCCATTTCAGATGAGAATACTTCATGAATACTTCATGTGAATAATCGATGTGAATCCATTGCAGGTGTGAATACTTGATGGGAACATTCAATGTGAATACTTTATGTAAATCCATTTCAGATGTGAATACTTTATTATAAAAGATATGAGAATATATAAGAAAATCAATGTTTATTCGTTTTAAGGATGTTATTAAAAATTCCTTTGTTACAGTCTATGAAATGAATACATAACCTTAAGCAATGAATTAAAAAGATGATTTTAGATTTTTCGGAAAAACGATCTGTGTTATTATGTTATAACAAAAGATTTTTAGAACACCCCATATTTATACCATAATTCAGAATATTTCCTATAAATTAAAAAAAAACTTACTGAAGCTGCATATATAATACAGATTAATTACATTTTTAAAAAATGAACTCATATTCCTTTCAAAAAATAAATGACTAATGCATTAGATATGCTATCAGCAGTCTGGGGAAAATATTTCATGCAAGATAATATAAACGGAAACAAAGTTTGGCGAAAATGCAAAATGTATAAGATTCATAACAAAGCAAACAAAAACTAATACCATTTTCACTGACGTTCGAATATAATGGTTGTAAAAATATTTTGAAAAAAAAAGTCAAACTACAGCCTCGGGTTATCCATTATACAAACATGCTCCATGCTTAAGAAAAAAAAAAAGAGGCATAATTGTGCTCCATGCTGTTTTCTAAAGAACAATATGAGGGTATATGTTTCTAAGATAATGTTTTTCTGCTTATATCAGTAATGTGCATATTTTCACTTCGATTTTCTGTCAAAAACAAAACTTTTCAGTACAAAACTATTGTTACACTACATTTAAAAGTGAAATTTATGTAGAAGAAACTGAACTCACTGAAAAGGATGGAATTTCTTGAGACATCTGCAAGATGTCATATATTTTGATACTATGTACATAATGTTTAGGTATCTCTCTCTCTCTCTCTCTCACTCTCTGTCTGTATATATATATATATAATATATATATATATATATACACATGCAGCAAATGCATTAATGCAAAAACGAAATGAATGCATGATAAACACATCCTATTTTAAGAATGTTCTATCCTTATGGAAGACACTTTACAAAAAATCCAGTTAATGAGATTTTCAGTTAAATATAGATATCTTCTTTTCATATCTTTTTTTGAACACCGTCAACTATATGTAATATTAAAGTGGTAAAATATGTAATGGCCTATTTGTCTACATTTTTAATTGAATTTTTATGTAGTTTTTGTAAATATTAAACTCTTCGAATAAATAAATTTATAAAAGTTTCAAACAAAATGTCTCATATCATCAGTTAAATATAGATATCATTGTATCATATCTTTTTTGAACACTGTCAACTATACGCAATATTAAAGTGGTAAAACATGTAATGGCATGTTTGACTTCACTTTTAATTGATTTTTAAGCAATTTCTGTAAATTTTAAAATCTTCGAATACATAAACAAATAAACATTTGAAACAAAATGTCTCATATCATCAATTTATGTCATTAGTTATAGACATCATCGTGTTATACCCTTTTTGAACGCTGTCAACTATATGTAATATTAAAGTGGTAAAACATGTAGTGGCATGTTTACCTTTATTTTTTAATTGATTTTACGCAGTTATTGTAAATTTTAAAATCTTCGAATGAATAAATTTATAAAAGTTTCAATTCAAAATGTATCATATCATCAGTTAAATGTAAATATCATCTTGTCATATCTTTTTGAACATTGTCAACTATATGTAATATTTAAGTGGTAAAACATTCCTCCGTGCTGTTGATATTCTTTCTTGCTAGATCTTTTGTCAGTTGAATATATATGGGATATTGTGGGCTGCCAGATTCCAGCAACCTAGAATGTCAAATTCTTGATAGAATATATTGCAGTATGAGATTAGGAATATGAATCACTTACAAAAACTTGTATAATCAGATATTTCGTCCAATGGAAGTTTGGTCAATTAGTTATTTGAACATTCAATGTGCAACCCTATACCCGTTGACGGTCTTAAGGTCTTAAATTTTTAATTATTTCATAACCCCTATATGGGCTTCAAGCATATTTAATTTCTATAAAAACGGCAATTTTCTTAATAAGGCCCGTGATGGCCTGATGGGCAATTAGCTAGCTCTCTGGCCTTTAGTGCTTCAGGTTCGAATTCTGGCGGGTGGCATGGATGTTCATTAGAGGTTCGAAATCCATATTAAATGCTCGTGTTGTTATTTTCAAAAATTTTTTTATTTTTAAGTGTTGTAATTGCCGAGCTGTGGAGAAAATATCTATTGTAGAATTTATGGCTTCATCTTACGAGATTAGTTTTCATTTTTATATCTGTTTCAAAATATTATGTTGCAAAATAACTTTGGCATATTTATGACACCATATATTATGCAAGACAGTTTTTATGTATATATTAATGAATCAATTATATCATTCCAATACATACACAACAAAGAAAATGTTCATGTATTTTTAAATAAAAATATTAGGAACATCAAAAGAATATTCATGATAACATAAAAGTTTATAACACACCAAAAGGAGAAAACAACTGAAATGTTTAAGTGAAATTTTAAAAATATCACAAAACACTCTTTTTCATTGTGAACGTTATTTGCATATTAAATATAATAAAAAAAATAAGAAACTACTTTTAGTGAAAGGCTTCTTCTATGCAGTATATTCTTAGCTTTTGAAAATAAAGAATAACATGAATTTATGTGTCTAATGCATTTTAGAAGAAATATACTGCAATATAAATTTAAAAATATTGCTGAATATACGTGAAAGTATTTTTTAAAAAGTTTAGTCCATATATCATCATTTTATTGAAAAGATAACAATCACATTATACATTTATAACATAAAAGAAAATATAAAAAATAATGGAGTCTATTCTAGCGGTGCAAGAATAGAAAAAAAAAAAAAAAATTTTACAATAAGCAGTTATAAACAAATAAAAAAAAAAAAAAGCACTCGTGAATTATAAATAGTATCGAGACTTAATCGAAATATAAAAAATGCTTACATTTCTTTTGCCATTTCTGTTTTTGCATTTCTATAAAAAGTTGCTTATTTATTTATTTATTTTTATTTATTTCTTCAACAGCAGTTTTGACGATATTTTCAGTTAGACTCAATAACTCAAGATAAAATTCTCAAAAGATGTAGAATATGTGATACAATAGCCATTTCAGACTTCGATTACACAAATATTTTTTAAAAAATGGAAAAAAGTATGAAATATCAGGACAAGTCTACATAGATTTTTGAAGTTGGCTGTTTGGAGTTCTAAGCATTTTTATGTGATGCGGTAAGTTACCATGCTTTGGTTAAGAGAGAAATCGTGAAATCTAAAATAAAATAAAAGCTAGTGTTTTCATGAACATTGAAAAGTTTTTTTTAAATACCTATATAGATTTTATCTTCTTTTTTTTTTTGATATTTTCTTATTTGCAATAAATTTTAAAAAGCAAAAATTAAAATTTTTAAAAATTTTAAAGTTGATGAATGAATTTAATTAATTTAAAATGCAATAACCCCTGTGTAGGTTCGTATTAGAATATCCCCACTGTAGCCCATGCATGTCGTAAAAGGCGATTAAAGAGGTGCCCAGTGCCCGGGTGTATAACCCGTTGGTGTAAAGTGTGTGATCATGCCTTTGTGCTTTTAGATCATGGTCAAGGACAAAAATAAGTTGCATTTTTAACCTTTATCATGACGGTCTCAGCACACATGTTCATGGACTTGGTCTAGACTTTGCTGTCTATCAAGTGTGGTAAGAACAACAAAATGTAATAAAAATAGTCTCTAGATGTTTACAAAGAAAAAAAACCATTTTTTTCTAGTGAATAAAAAAGAATTTCACAATAAAATAAATCCATTAAAATCTTTACATTAAAATAAATAAAATAGATGCTCAGAAAGCAAATTCAAAGTGAGTATAACGTAAATTTGGGAATGCAGTGATTGTACTATGATGTTAAATAATGTTGTCAAATTTGTAACTAATGTTAACTAACGTGAGATAATGTTTACAAACTTGTAACTAATGTTAGCTAATTTGAAATACTCTAACAAACATGAGTGAAAATACACTTTAAATCCTTTTCTTCCCAGACAACAATACTATATTATACTTCTTCGTCTCTTACCACTGTCTGTCAACAGGATTCCTTTGTTATAAATTTTTATTTATTTTTTTAGTCTGATATTACTTTGTGGGTGACTTTCCCACTTTCAAGAGCCAAGGTCGTGCTAAATATTCATGCAGTATATAAAAAACTCCATAAAAATAGTTTCTAGATGTTTAAAAACAAAAATTATTTTTTTTTTTCTAGTGAAAAAAAAAGTATTGTACAATAAAATAAATCCATTAAAATCTTTAGATGGAAATAAATGCCACAAATGTTCAGAAAGCAAATTTGTAATGCACTGATTGTGTTATAATGTTAATAAAACTTGAAATAATGTTAACAAAACTTTAGTCAATGTATACTTTATATCCTTTCCTCTCCAAATAATCATAGTAGACAGTGGTGGACAGACAGTGGTAAGAGAACAATATATATTCTTCTTTTACCACTGTGTGGCCACAGGTTCCTTTGTAAGAAATTTTTATTTATTTTATTTTAGTCTGAAATTACTTTGTGGTTGACTTTCCTACTTTCAGGTGATATTGATGCTCTAAGCCGAGAATATTTTTAAATGTTTTGTCCTCAGCATGTGGTTAAGTCCAGTTTCTTTCAGTTTTTGAATCGACCAGATTCTGTCTGGATGTTATTTCTAGTTAGATTTCAATACGGTGAGAATTGAGCCAAGGTCGTTCTAAGTATTCCTCAAGACTTAAGGCAATCGTTTTTGTCTTTAAGAAACACGTACAGACATAACTCCTTTGGAAAAGTTTTGAATTGTTTTAAAACTTCTTAGGAAATCTGTTGAGTTTTCTGACATAACTTACTTTTTCTGTTCGCTTTTGAGTTGTTTTAACATGTTAGTTTTTTTTTGTGTTGTTTAAGATTACTTTTTGACATCTATATGATTAAGTTGTTGTTCCTTCAATAATAATAATATATTAATAGAGTAATGCAAACATCTCATTTTTACGAAATTATATTTGATAGGTCAGAAAAATAGGATTCATTTACTTTAAAATGATACAACTTTAAACTTGTTTCAAATTCTGTATATTGGCCAAGAAATTTGTAATTGAGATAATAAATTTACTGTAAGTATAATGTTATCCAAAGTAAATCATTTGATATTTTTATATTACACTATAAATATTATTCATAAACTTATTCAAAAAGATAATATGAATTTAAAATTTTATTCATATTATCTTTTCTTAGCCTATTCATCATGTTTAAAGATCAACTAGAACACCTTCGTCAATGCTTTGGAAAAAAATAGTTTTACTAAAAATGTTTTTTATTAAAAATTATTTTAAAATGGTCCTATGATATTTCTATATAATATTAACCTATGCGGAATTATTAAACTAAGAAATTTTGAGCTTATTTAGAGTATGTTTATGTCTGTGAAAAAACAATAAAAACCCAGACGCATTTGGCGCAAAACGGTAAAAATATTCTCAAATAGCAAATTTGCCATTTTATCAAGAAACGTTAAATGGGTGAAAAAAGTATTGAAACGGTAACTTTTCCTCCAAGCCATTTACAAAGGTGTCTTTGTTGATGCTTTAACTATTACTATATAAATATACCATTTTAAAATATTTCCTTTTTATAAAAACCATTTTAAACTTTTTTTTTTTTTTTTTGCAAAGCATTTACAAAGGTGTTCTTGATGATATGTTTATGTCTGTACACACTGTGATGAATGCCTAGAAATAAAGATATGAATAGGCCATGTTTAATTCAATTATCTATTTGAATAAACATGAACAATAATATTCCCTTTAATAATAAAGTACTATAGGTAGGTAAAATTTAAGTTATGGGGAGAATTTTAAATAAAGGTAATTTTGTTTTCAGCATGCTCCAAATGCACAACTTCTCAATATATGAGAAAATTAGTTCTTTTATATAAAACATAAATTCTAAATAAAGCCAAGATGTTTGAATCAAATATACAGATATGAATTGTTCAATAAATTGAAATCTGATAATTTTTCTTATTAAAAATTATTCAGTATATATAGCCAAATATATTTACTTTTCACACATAATTATGAAAAATGATCATGTGAAATAATAGATCACAAGCATTATATATACACACATTATATGTTATATAACTAACTAATTATCTGGTACTACAGCCCATATTTTTGGCAGGGGGCCGTCTAAAGCCGTCTGCAGCAGATTTCGAGACAGGAGATGTTGTCTTTACACAGGGTCACAGGGTAGGAGTGTTAGCCCTACGCCCAATGTTCTACATTCATATTAGACGGGGACCTATGTTTTAAAGTGGATTCCTAACTACTACAAACAACCAAGGCGCCAAGTGCCAGAGCGCCCTAGTCATTAGATCAACAAGTCCATATATATATATATATATATCACATATACGAATGTCAATATTTCAGATGATAATGAATAAAAAAAACTTTTACTCATTTAAATGCTCAAATCCAAGGCAGTTTTTTTTTATGTGTTTTATGTTTTGATTATAAATCTATACACATTTTTGTGTTTTCATGATATATAAAGCAAATAAATATTAAGCAATCCCTTCATATAATTTTTTCCTTCAAGTAACATACTCGTTTAATGAAATTTATTATTAATTAACTTTAATTAATCACTTGTTTCCCTCCAAAAACTTATTGTTAACCACATATGAAGACATTAACAGTAAAACACAAAATATATTTTCAATACCCAAACTTTAGTTAATGGAAGTTGCTAATTAACTAATGGATGTAATCTAAACTTCTTCTTTTAAGTCATTTATATTTCATTACTTTCAGCATAGCCGTTAAAAATCGATGCACAAGATCAATTTGTACGTGGATAAGCCCACGAAGATGACATTACATTGATTTATTCATGTTTTGGCACCGTTACCTTTTCTTCAATGAACACGCTATGCAAATGAAGTAAAATTGCCTTTGTTATAGTCTTAAATCTATTTACTTATCTTTATCTTGTAACTTTTAATACATATTATCATAAATAAATAATAACCAAATCACATAACAAATCTATTTAATTTAGAAAACATAATAGAACGTTACCGCAAATTTCGTTACTAGTATTTTTCTTTCCGCAAATTTCGTTAGCTAGTAATTTTAGTTTCTAATAACAGAATTCACGTAAAAACTATTTTTCAAATACAATCAAATTCATTTCAAGGTTAAAATTTCTACATATTTTACAAAAATTCTTGAGACGAGTTTCCCAATTTTCTTTAATATTCATAAATCTTACATATGAAAATGCTTTTGTATTTAAAATTAATGTGTTTGTAAGAGGAACCCTAACTATTACTCAGTTTTCCGGGCAGAGCTCATACTACTGAACTAATGTGTTAATGAGGGTGTCAATACAGACATTTCGATTTTGAACGATAGCCGAAGTTCTATTCAACACCTGTCTGAATGGTGGAAGTATAGGGATGGTATGACGATGAATATTGTTCACCTTTTGGGGTGCTTGAGTGCCCATCATAATAATATATTTTGTTAGTAGATTCCATCACATGAAAGTGCTTACGACAACGAGTTTACAGATGAGTTGGCCAAGGAGGGTGACCTTAAGAGTTCTACTGATGGTGGCTGTCTCTCTTTCTCGGAACATGCCTTTAGGTTCAAATTAGTTATCAACTCTTCTTGCAGAAAGACCCCCGACGTATTTAATTGGGTTGCTTCAATTATTGTTGGTAGCAGAAGATCCGAATAGACAGCTCTTTCTAGGCTACGCAGTGGTCATCTTCGTGCTCAACGTCATGTGTCGGGCCTTAAAGTTTATCCCCTTTTCCCGAAATGTAACTTGACTCAAGCAACTCCTGCCCTATCTTGACTTGCATTGGTTGGCAGAAGAGCCAGTTAAGCTCAATCCTGGAGTTTTCATTGTTTGAGAACAAACTGATTCATGGACTTGATCTAGATATTGCTGTCGACGAAGTGGTATAAGAAATAACAAAATTAATGCAATTAAAAAGGGAAAGATCAAACAGATGTTAATTGAAAGAATTTTTATTATTGTTCAATAAATAGATACATGATGCAAGTATTGACATTATATGAGTATTTTTAACAATTCTCTTACTTCTTATGAGTTAAAGTTGTTTTATCTTCTTCTTCACTCTCACATTATAGCACATTATAAGATGTAAATGCTTTAGTATGATACTAACTAGAAGAGCAGAAAGACAAAATCTGCGAATACAACAAGAACGATTCAAATACCAATCCAAAAAAAAAAAAAAAAAAAATCCAGAACAAGCTGAAGCCATTAGAGAGCCACATAAATCAAAGCAGAACGGAAGCAGACTGTGCATAAAATGTAATAACTGTCTAGAGACAGAACTTTTCCTTGACCACATGTAGAACTTTTCCTACCATTTTAGTAAACTTACATCGGTAACATTTTGAAGAAAATCTTTACTTAGAAAATACTGGGGAAATTTCTAGAACTGTTATAGTATATCATGAATTCCTCTGATTTGGATTCAAATGAAGAAGACATCATCGCTGGAAACAACATTGACATGCTAATATAATGTTCTGTTAATACAATTCATCAATAAATTGTGTTAATGAGCAAAAAGATGGTAAAGGAAATATTTTGGAAAAATAATTAACTATTGGAATAACTTTACTTTTTATGGTGATTTTAACTTGAAATTTACAAGATTCTATCAAATATTAATTCACAATTTTAGAGGAATCGTTTAAAAATTATGATATATTGAAATAAAAGGTAATAATTCCATTTGTTTTGCATATTAATTTATTTTTAGATATAATAAATATAATCAAATCCCTTTCCTCTCAAAATACAACAAATTAATCAATAAACACGTTTTACTGTTAATTAATAAAAGCAAAATGCTATTGTACATTTTATTGAATATATAACAGCGTTTAAATTCAAAAATCTGATTCTTTTAATCCTACCCATTCAATAGGGATAAAAACACTTTTATCAAAGATTATACATTTTTTAGAATTTAAAGGAATCAGAGTAAATCATTTAAAGGAATCATATTACCCTCATTTTCTGAGGGTAATATAAAACTTCTGAGAAAAATCCATGTAAAAACAACTGAAAAATCAGACAATATGTTTTGCTGTTAAGATTGATTTACAGATGAATTTTTAGTGAATAATGACGTCAATTCGAGAAATTTGATTTACCCACTTCAAATTTTGCAAAATGAGTTTCTAATATTACGTTCCAGGAATCTAATTAAACAGTCATAAGATTCAAATAGATCCCATTATCAGCTAATTCAAGAACAGTTCTTAGTTTGGTATTGAGTTCTAAATTTGAATTCATTAGTGAGTGGAGAATTGAGAAGCACGTGCTCCTATTATGTTGCAATTAATTCAGAAAGTGAAAGATTATACAGACAATATTATAATACATGGTCCCAAGACTCAAGGCAAAAATGCTAATTTCCTTTTTTCCTCTACTGTTTGTTCTCATTAACATTAAAACGTTTCGCTTATTATTTTAATATTAATAAGGAAGTTTTTCAGGTTAATAGATGCATTTAATTTCTTTCGAAGTTATAAATCTGTACAAGTTAGCTAAATCTAATGTTTTTGTGAATAATTTACAGAATATGGTGCTTAGCACATAAATCGAAGCATAAAATAGGAACAAAATTTAAAGAATTACTTCATTATAGTATTTTTATATGAGAAATTATATTTTCAATGGATTTATAAAACTGAAATTATTTAAACTATACTGCATACGTAAATAAAAGTATATGATAATGTTTAATTGAAAAATCTGAATTCTAAAAAAAAAAAAAAATTATTATTATACTTAATTTTTAAAAAAAATTTATATACATAAACACAAATGTCATTTTCTGATGCGCCCTTATGTACATTTAAAATAATTTCAAATTTATAAAATAGAAATTATTTATACTGCATACATACAGTAATGTATATGATGATGTTTAATTAAAAATTTGAAACTTAAAAGAAAAATTATTATTATATTATTTTTTTGAAAAAAATTATTTATAAAAATAAATGCCTTTTTTTTAGATGTACCATTATATACATTTAAAATAATTTCAAATTTATAATGTTAAAATCTTTAATGTAATTAATATTGTAATGTAATAATAGTAATGTATTAATAATTTGTTAGAAATAGTAGTGCAATAATAATGTATTAAAAATTTGAATTTAGTTTATAATAAAATGAATTGCAAAAATTTCTATTAAAACATTATTATTTCTTTATAAATTATCTCAAAAATACTATTTTACAAGGACTTTGAAATGGTAATTAACCTTATTATAAACCAAAAGCCTTAAATGAGCAAAATATAATATGTATATACTTTTAAATATTTATAAAATTATATTTATAAAACTTTAAGTAATAAACTATTAAAATGAGAAGATTATTTTTAGAAAACAATTCATTCGGAAAAAGTTTATAATACAAATCACAGTTTCGAAAATGGCAAAATAGCGTTCTCATTAATTATGTTGCCCAAAGCTGCTGAATTATATTATTTAAAACTAAACTAAACTTAATTATAAATAACCAAAATTCAACTAAATTATATTAAGCTAATGGATAGGATTGGGGTCAATAATTGGGTAGCCAATTTCTTCAAAAAATGAAATACCACAATAACATATTTTATACTGATAACTTAAATGGTAAAAAGAAGAGAAAGAAAAAAAAAAAAGCTGACATATTTTGTCCAAATAGGACACAATACACCTGCAATTGAGTGCTTATATATATTATGAGATTGAATATTGTTTGCTCTGTGGAATTTTCTCAATAACTTTGAGTTTTAAATAAACTGAAATGTTTTAATGCATGAATTATTTGGTAAGATTTTCAAAGAAACAGATGGATTTGACTCAAAGAGTAGGTCATGTCAAAGACACCATTGCTGTAAACAGTTGAAAAGTAGTTCTATTCAAAATGAAAAGCTGAAGTTGAAGAGTGCAATCAGTATTTCAATTCATTGTATACGGAATGCATATGCAATCGAAACATTTTATTCATAAGAATAATAAAAACTTTCTACTGATTGTAACAAAAAGTGATTTTTTTCTTATGAATAAAAAGATCTACTTATAAATCATTGTTGAAGAAACTTCACTTTTTACAAATATATTTTCAATACATAAAATATGACAGTAACCATCTGTTGACATCCCATAGAGTTATAAAATTCATAATACATGCTGCTTTTAAGTATTGAATTTTTATCGAACTTTTCAAGTACGTCGGAGAATGAAAAACAGATGTTTTGCAGAATGGAGAAAACCAAAAATGGAGTGAACAAAACCAAACCTCAAAAATTATCACACTGAAAAAAAAAATTTCTATATTTCGTTGTTACTGACATGCATTTAGAGAAAAGAAAAACATGATGTCTGCCATTTTCCTGCGGCATTACATTGGGACACAATGGCATGACATGACATGACATTTTCTTGCCATCATATCCAATACGAATGCAGGAAAATGAATAGAACTAAAAATTTAATATCTCGTGTTTTTGTGTTATTTATAAATATGAAATTAACGATGGCTGATTCTTGATAACAAATATTAGAAAACAAGTGTTGAAGTGAGTGAGGGTTCAAATACACTCATGCCCAAAAATTAAGGATAATAAAGTTCAGGCAAAGAAAGAGACAGAAGCAAAACAAATTTGACTTATTTGTAAAGTCTATTTATTAAACAAAAGGTAAAGAGCATAAAAAGATGCTATATGTTTGACATAATTAATAAAATTTGCGATTTTTACTCCCTGGAGCAAAATTCAAAAAAGAACCTATTTACAAAAAACAGTATAACATGGTTAGTATGATGGTTAATATGGAGTATGTCTCCTGGACGATGCAATACAGGCCTTACAACGCCTAGGCATGCAGAGTATCAAATTATCAATCATTTGAGCAATATTACACCACTCATCAAGCAATGCCCTCCGAAGTTCCGGTTGACAGGTGGGAGGGGTTGACGGGCTGCAATTCGTCGGCCAAGCATATCCCACACATGCTCTATTGCATTAAGTCCGGTGAGTATGCTGGCCAATCCATACGGGTGATATCCTTCAATTGAAGGCATTCGTCTATGTTTGCACGGTGAGGACGGGCGTTGTCATCCATAAACAGAAATTCAGCACCCATGGCGCCTCGAAACAAACGTACATGTTGTTCCAGAATGACATCCCGATAGATGTGGCCTGTCATCGTTACACTCTGAACATGCAGGTCAGTTCTGGAACCAAGAATAATTCCTCCCCAAACGAGCCATCCTGCACCACCGTAACGGTGTCGTTCAATGGTGTTCTCTTGGTGGTAATGGGTACCTGGCGCTCTCCATATGAAAGTCCGGCGAGAATCAGACTGCAAACTAAACCTGGACTCGTCAGAAAACATCACACCAGACCACTGTTGCGGTGTTCACAATGCATGCTCTCTACTCCAGGTTAATCGCAGGCGACTGTGAGTTGCGGTAAGTGGAACACATCTGACAGGCCTACGAGCATATAGACCAATGTGCCCTAAGCGTCTGTACACGGTCTGCCTTGAAACTGCTAACTGCTGAAGCTTTTAAAGCGCTTGTGAACAATTTTACTTCTTTTGCCATCATTCCTTATATACCCCTCTCTTACACTCTCGTCATTGTGACGTACTATCCGCGCCATCTGGTGGTTTCCTGTAATTTGCATATTCTTCTTCAAGATGTGTGTGATAATTCTACAGGTGAAAGTTTTATTGTAGAGTTCAATTTCTGTGTGATTCTGAATTATCCTTAATTTATGGACATGAGTGCGCATTGGCGGCGACAAAGACGTTAGAGAGGAGATTTCTTTGATATTGTTGAACGTGATAAATATCCAGAAGTCTGAAAATATCTTTCTTTTAAATTACTGAAGGCAATACCCTTCTATTATAAATCTTCAGGGATTTTTGTAATTTGTGATGTTATTGTTTCTTAACCAAATTGGTAGACAGCAATATCTACACCAAGTCTCAAACCTGTGTGTTCTCATGAAAGGAGGGAAAAGGTGAAGACAGCTTCTGTTGTGATGGAGCACCCGTGGGGAGAAGTCTGATTTGATTCCGTGAAGTTGACTTTTAAGGGTTAGGATTGTCAGCCCTACGCCTTATAGTCATATTAGATCGGGACCTACGGCTTGAAGTGGATGGCACCGCCGATACTGAAACCCGAAATCTGTGGCACCGAGAGCTATAGTGCTATTCTCTCGGCCATCAGGCCCTGAAATTTGCTTTTAGTTGTAGGGATTTTTATTTTGAATATGAGGTCTCTGATGAATTAAAAAACAGTTACAGAATTTATCACTCAGTTACGGAATTTACAGAATAACTCTAATCCATAACAAAGCATAGGTGTTATAGCATTATTAATACAGCATATCTAAGTTAAGGCATCGTTAACATAGCACAGTACACTTGGAGCATTATTAGCATAGCAGGGCTTTGTTAGAGCATTGTTAATATAGCATTGTTCAATTAGAACATTCTTAATCTTTATATATTTTTCAAAGTTTTTGTGTATGTATCCGCCTATGCACGGCCTAAATGCATAACCAAATATTACTAAAATTGGCAGAGATGCTTCTAATACGAAGCCTATATCAATCGAAAAAATTCTTCGAAATTGATTAATATTCGTTAAAAAATTACCCAAGTAGATTTTAAGACAATTGGTGTTTTTTGCGGTTGGCGACTTTTTCATGGTTGAAATTATTTTTTACTCTGTTTTACTGTTCATAGATAGGCTGATGTAAAATAAATAAATAAAATATTTTATTCTCTGGATTGCTATCATCTTTACTTTTGTTAAATAAGAAATATATATATATATATATTTCGATTTTACCTATAAAAATGACCCGTTCCAATCAAGACTCCTGTATTTCCGCCAAAAGTCGCCAAAATTCCAATCCGAAGTTTGTTGCCAATTGCTTTAGGTAACCGAAACTCAATTTAAGGATTCCCACCCACTCATCTCTAAATGCTCAAAATTTGATAGCCAGAGGTGAGTTTAGGAGGAATGTGATTGATTGAGATTTCTTTTATTTTGATTGGCAAACTTTTGCCATAAAAAATAAGCGGATAAGTAACCATTTATTGCACATTTAATTTTATCTGTTATTAATATGAAAAAAAAAAAAAAATAGATTTAACATTGATAAAATTTATGTATTGGAATTTATAAAAAAATAAAATAAAATAGAAAATATAAGAAAATTTAAAATGTTGAAAAATGAAAAAATTAAATAAATATAATAAAATGTAATAGTGAATTGATATGAAAAAATAAAGAAAAAAATATGAAGCAGCATTAAGAACAAGAAAACAATTAAGGAGCAAGAATCTGGTCATAAAAAGATTTGGTTTTGGTTTGTCACTCTACGGTCATTTTGTGCACACTTTGGGCTAATTAGACTGGGACCTACAGTTTAGCATAGTTTACGAACCACTAAAAACATCTATGCCACCACCGGAATTCGAACCCGAAGCCTTAGTTCACTTAGAGATAATAAGAATAATAATAAGAAAAAAAATGTATTGCGTTTTTCAAATATATATGATCCATATTAATAAAGACTCCGGTATCCCCGAAGGGGTCGCTAAAGTTGGTCGACCGAAGAGGTCGCCAAGTATATTGCCAATTCCTCTAGGTAACCATAACTCAATTTAAGGATTTCCACTAACCAATTTCTAAATGTTCAAAATTCGATAGCCAGAGGGTGAGTTTAGGAGGAATGTGATTGATTGTGATTTCATTTATTGCGATTGACAAACTTTTGTCATTAAATAAGCATATAAGTGACTTTCGGTTTATTGCCCATTTAATTTTATCCGCTATTAATATGAAAAGGAGTAGATTTAACATTGATAAAATTTATTAAAAAAGCAAGTAATATAAATTTTTTTTTTTTTAAAGTCAATTCCTACTTTTTTTCACTCTATTGCAGAAAATCCTTTATTAATAATTTTCATTCATTTTTTTTTTAAGTTTATATGGCGCTATCTATTGGTAGATACATGCAACTTAAATAAAAAAAAAACTAAAATTAGTTAATTAAATTTAATTACTGAATTACTATTTGAAAAAAACTTTATTAACATCAAGTGTCATACACTACAAATTAAAAAAATATATTTGAACGTGAGTGGATGAATAAAAGTATTTTATGAACGATTGAAAATTTGAACAAGATATACATAGGGAGAGTGTCAGCTAATAGAAGGAATTGAAATAAAATATAAAAAAATTTAAAATATGGAAAAATGAAGTAAGTAAGGAAAAATAATAAAATTTAATAGTAAATTGATATGAAAAAAATAAAGAAAAATATGAAGCAGAATTAAGGGCAAAGAAACAATTAATTCATGAAAGAGAAAAGATTGAAAAAAGAAGGAACTCAACAGAGTTAGCAGAAGTAATGAACATTCCACAGGCGGTTTGCAGCAAGTTGGTACTTCAGAAATGGGGTAATTAGCGTGTAGAGGAAGTGTTCCCATTTAGAACAACTTGAGATCGTCTCTGGTGGAAGATCATGGGAAGGGAGATATTAGGCATACATCATAGAGAGAGGAGGAGAATAATTAAAACAGTATAGTCAGTATGACGGATAGAATTATAAAATTTGGCAGAATTAATATAGATAAAACGTCTAACACAATGGAGACCTAAAGAATGTCTAATATTGACATTTATGAAGTACCAAGGAGCACTGGTAATCATTTTCATGTTTTTGAAATTCAATGCAAGAATATGCTATGTCCCGAAGTGAACTTTCTTATATGATAGTAAGACGTATGTAGTACATATAAATGAGTTTTTTATTAAAATTGATAGTAAAGAGTTTAGAATTTCTAGAGATTTATTGGTAAAGAGTTTTAATGATGCTAATTTGAGAATTATAAATCTTATCGAGAATGATTTCAAGATGTATTTAATTTCGTAAGACCAAGTAATCTGTTATTATAGATAGTAATATTGGGGTTAGTAGTATTTTAATTTTACCAGTTAACAAGTAATATAAAAAAAAAAAAATTTTAAAGTCAATTCCTACTTTTTTTCAGTATATTGCAGAAATTAAATAATTTTCATTCATTTTTTAAGTTTATCTGGCGCCATCTAATGGTAAATACATGCAACTTAAATCTAAAAATAAAATGAATTAATTAAATTTATTTACTGAATTAATATTTGAAAAAAACTGTATTAACACCCAGTGCCATCCACTACAAGTTCAAAAAAATGTATTTGAACTTGAGTGGATGAATAAAAAGTATTTTATGAACGATTGGAAATTTGAACAAGATATATATAGGGAGAGTGTAAGCTAATAGAAGGAACTGAAACAAAGTACTGCTTCAGTTTTATCACCGTATAGAGAATATAACCAATGCAATAAGAGTGCTTTTGTACTGGAAAAAGGAGAGCATGAATATTGAAAATAGCATTAATAATTTGAGGAATGTCATTATTTATTATTAAAGAATGTGCCCAAGTAATGACGAGGATCCTTGAGGGATGCCTACTTTGATGTTTATCTTGGTAAAATCAGTTATATTTACCGAAACAATGAATTTTCTATCAGAGAAATACGAAGAAATAATTTATACGACAAGGAAAGGAAATTATACGACATACGCTTATGGATAATGGATGGATCTTGTGGTCAAATTCCTTGACTATATCAAGAAAGGTAAAGGCAATGACATATTTTCTAGCAAAGCCCCCAGGGATAGTTTCTGTTAGATTTAATAATTAATGATTCGTGCATAGTTTTTCTGTGAACCCCAATTGCTGGATAATTTGGTATTTCTTTCTTTTGTATATGCTTTTTAATATAATTTAAAATTACCGTTTCAACAATTTCGCTAGAAGAGGAAAATATATAGATAGGTCCATAACACACTAGGCTTTTTTTGGTCTTTGTCCCGTGAGGAGATATAGTATGGGAGAGAAAGAAAGTATTTATAGGTCCGTTTGTCAGTATTTTTGTCTGGTGACTTTCACACTGTATTTTATTAAATTTGCTATGCCTCTTCAGAAAATATTCAAACAGACTGGTTTAGTCTCAAATACCATAAAAACTGGTACTGAAAATCGTAATTCACAATGGGTGAAGAATGGCCTATTGTCTTTAACAGACATTTGAATAAAATAGTTAATAAGTCTTATTTTCTGTAGCCGTGAAATGCTGGGTTAAATTAAATGGTTGGTAGTACCGTTCATATTAATTTTGAAATTCGGCTGTATGCATGGTTCAGTTAGAGCATTGTTAATATAGTTAGAAATAGCATTATTAAATGGTTCAAGTCCTGCATTGCGGTTATATCCACAAAACATATTCTGCATGTTAAAATAGCAGCATGCTTATTCTTATTTTGAAATAACATTGAAAGTTAAAATTGATTATTAAATGGTTCTTATTTTCCACAAAACATATTCAGTTAAAATAGCACCATGCTTATTCTTATTATAAATAAAAGAGTCCGTGCAACTCAAGATTAATTTAAATGGTTGGCGGTAAAATTAGATGGTTGGGCTGCATGGTTCAGTCAAAGCATTGATAGCATAGGTGAGTAGCATAGCTCGGAGTACCTTACGGAGAAAGAAATCACGGGTTTGATTCCGGTTGCATTTACAATGGTCCCTAAAAATGGTAAATTAACATGTATTTTTGAATTGTTATTTCTTTCATTGACAAGTTCTATCCGCCTATCATCTCCTTTAATCAGCTCTTGATTGAAGTTTTACGGGTTCTCTTCAATAAAACACAAAAAAATTTGAACTTTTAGTTAAACATCATGAATGTATTATCAAACTTCCATCTTTTAGAGATAAAAGATGGAAGGGTGATAATACATTCATGATGTTTAACTTTCTTCTTCTTTTTTTTCTCATCTTTTCATTTTTCTCTTCTTCATCCTAGATAAATTTGCATTTGCTACGAATCTGTCCGTTAATAACCCTGAGTTAGTGGTTTTCAAACTGTGAAGATCGACGAAATTCCTACAGAGAATTAGATCACATAAAATGACTTAGAGAATTGAGAAAAATAATGTGGAAGCTTAGCCTTAGTTTGAAATTTGCTTTTGCTAATAATTTCCCTCTGATTGAGATGTAAATTCAGTTTTAAGTTTAAAAAATCTCAATGTTTGTTTTAACAACATCATATTTATTCTAGAATGCCTATTTTTCTGCTGCTATCAAGCCACATTTTAAAACATTTCCTAATGATTTGACAGAGAATTTTCTGATGGCACATTACGTGTTTTTCCAATCATAAGAATGGGCCACCATTACATACAATTCCTAAATGTTAAATATTTAATTATTTTAGCAGAAAGAAACACCATAGTGGTCAATTGTTCGTCGTTTCTTCACAATAAAAACATTTGTCGTATCCCAATGATCTGAATACTTTTAATAATTGTATAAACACTCTTATTTAAGATTGCTAAAATGAAATCTGAAAAAAGCCCACAAAGTTATTATAATATTTAATTAAGTAAAATGAAAAAGAGTTTTGGAGTGGTGATTATTGCGGTTTATGAGTAATGATTATAGCAATATTTACTTTGTAGACAAAGAATAAAAAAAAATTTGTGAACTACTGCTTTAGGTGAAGTGCCTGGCACTGATGGGTAATAAATACGATTTTAAAAAAAATAGCACATCAATATAAAAATCTGTATTTCTTTTTGATACAAGAATTAAACCATTTGTGCAGTTTTTTAATGATTCAGATCCTTTGTTTATTAACATAATTCATGTAACATACATTGCTTTAATTAATTTTAATTTTTTGACCATTTATCTTGAAATCAAATAAAAAAAACTCGATACATAAACAATTTACTAGCATTTCATAAAAGGCTATAAATATTGTTTAATTTGCATTCAAATTAAGGGCTGCTTTATTTTTAATAGTAATTAATTACAATATAAGGAACATAATAATTAAATCTTTTCTATTATGTATAAAAAGAAACAATGATAATCATATTTCATTAAATGGCGAGCTTAAAATATTCTTACAAAAGTTTCCTCTTCAATTTTTAACTATTGTACATTATAAATATTCATTAATTTAATACATTAAAATAATTTTAAAGAAAATAATTTTCTTGCTTTTGGTGTTTTGATTCCGAGTAAAAGAATAAAAAATATAATGGCTTGTTTATGAAGTTATTTAAATTAATGTAAACTAATTAAATCTGCAATCGAGTTCTTTCATTATGTAAAAAAAAATTATTGCAAGAAACCTTCTTCCATATATAAAATGTTTTTGTTTTTAGTATAGTGTTCCTTCCTTGTTGCCTTGCAGATTATAATAATTTAGACAATAATTTTAATCATTATTTATAAAATAGTTAATGCATTGAACTATTTATTTCGAAAATTGGTATTCATAAAAAATTAGTTATGATATTTTGAATTACTGCTTTAAAAAACTATTATAAAAATTAATAATCATTAATGCAAATGCAAATATTTAAATGTAAATCAATTATTTATTCGAATCGTACGCACAAAAAGGTTCCACGATCAAATTAGAAATATTAAAAATAATTTTTATCTTTTTTTCATTAAAAAATGCAAGTGAAGTTTTTAAACAATATAATAATAATGTATTAATATAGAAAAATAAATCACAATTATCGATATCGAATTTTTTGATACATAAAATTAATCAGGTAGTAAACGCAAATGCAAATTCTATTATTCATCGCCATTTTTTAATTGACATTAAATCATAGAGTGTATTAAAAGATAAACTTTTGCATTTTGCATACGCCATCAATAAAATAATTTATAATTACTCTTTGTAAAACCAGGGTGGTAAATTTTAATTGTTATAACTTTACAAATAGTTTTTATTAACGAATAATTATAAAAAGATTGTTAAAAACAATAAATAATGTCTCTTTACATATTAATATGATTTAATATATAACGAGACATAAATTTCAATCAATACAATCATTTATAATTATTTTTTGTAAAATCAGTGTTGTAAGTTTTAATTGATATAACTTTACAAATAGTTTTAATAACAAATATTTATAAAAAGAATGTTAAAAACAATAAATAATGTCTTTTATATATTAATAGCATTAAATATATAACGACACAAATTGTAGTCAATAAAATCACTTAGAATTATTCTTTGTAAAACTAGTGTTGTAAGTTTTAATTGATATAAATTTATAAATAGTTTTAATAACGAATATCTATAAAAAGATTGTTAAAAACATAATTTCAAGATAAATTTCAACGATTTTGAATGCTTATAACATTGGAAGCTAAAATCGATTATTAAGTGTTTCGCTTTCCATAATGCTGTATCAACCAGATATCCATAAAATATATTCCGTGTTAAAATAATAGAATTCTTACAATCATGATAGCGTGAGTTCCTCTGACCCTACAACATGTAGATTTGTTATAGCTGTCCAACCTGTCCCATCTTAGCTAAGTTACCTTCTGTAATTAGCACTGTGAGATATACGAGGATGAAAACGATCAGCGAATGAGTCTCTGGAATGAGATCTGTGTTTATGACACCAGTAAATGGAGTTTTGGAAATGCATAGGCTTAATTAAGTTATTGTGAAGCACAACAGGACAGAAATTGTCCTTGTGAACCAACTAATTGTTCGATTTTTTTCGCATGTGATATCCTAACCTACATTTTTAACACAGAATTTTTTTTTGGAGAAGTTAGTTTGTTGAAATTGTTTACTCAAAAGAGAAAACAAGTTCATCATTTGATTCTTTTTACTGTTTTGTTATTCATCATATTCCGCTTGCCTTGAAAATGTGCAATTGTCCTTCGTTGGAATTATAAACAACAGTAAATCGTGGAAAATAGCAACATTGAAGACAGCAGATATATAAAAAAGCATATATTGTTGAAAATGTTATGTATCTTTTGCATATTTTAACATTTTTGAGAACAATTTATTTAAGTGTTTCATTGCAGAATTGGTGAAAGTGAGCAAAGTTATTAATAAACAGAGATTTTTGGTATTTAAATAAAAGTGGTATTCGGTTATGAAATGAATACTGAATAATAATTTTTGTAATTCTTTTTTTTTTTTGTCTCTTTTTAAGGTTTATTAATAATAAATATCGCAATAAAGTATGTGTTTCTTAATGAATTTAAATGAAATCAATGAAAAAAGCAATGTTCTCTATAAACCTGATTTCCCATATGACATTAAATCTATATTAGTATTGTAACGTCTCGACCTACATATATATGTTATAAGTCTAGTATATACCACCATGTTTACTAGACTTATAACGGTTTCAAGAATAGGGTCCCTTTCAGGTTTATGGGAACACTTTTTTAATTTTCATTTACAAGTATTATATATAGATATACAGAACACTATTTACAAAGAAGTGAAATATAAATTAGATTCACAAGTGCAGTTCACTCCAAGGTTGGAGATTTTCAGAGTTCTCGAGTCTACAGTGTATCTAATGTACCCGGTCTGCGGAAGACCTTAGTTATCACATGGCGTGATACACGAAACCACAAGGGACTCACTTTGTAAACAGGCAGAATCTCCGGCCTTCACAGAAAAAGAGAAAAACAACTCTTCTTGTCGATTCGTCGCAGAACATTCCTCCTCCAAAACCTCCCTTTAAGAAAATCCATCAAGACGGGAGGGGAGGGGGAAGAGACTTGTGAAGGTCGAACAGATAATCGCTAATTTCATGGTGTATCATTATCCACGACACTGATTACCATTTATCAGAACTGAGCAACAGATTGTTCTCATTAGTGAGAAACATTAATTGCATGTAATATAAAAATCCACGATACTGCTTATCTGCTGTCAGATTTGAGTGAAAGGTTGTTATTATGCTCTTGTTAAATAATATACATTTCTTTTCCCTTGGAACATAAATGCTATACCTCTTCTCATGAGAAAATGCTACAGTATATTAACTTGAATTGCGCAAACAAATTATAAATTATGTTATTAAAACTGCATTAGGTGGGTTTTTTGGGATGCGTTACAAAAATGTTAATAAAAGTCTCTTTTCCATCCGGTTAATTGTAGTTTAAAAAAGCTCTTTTATTCCATTTTTTTTCAAATTACCTAATGAATGATTCAAATTTACCTCATTAGATTGGGAACATGGTCGTTTGTTTTGGAAAACGTGTTTAGAATTCAATCCTTGACTTTATTTAATACTATTTAAAATGAGATGTTTTCTTTTGCCCTCGCTTTACTTTTTATTGGATTGGTTGGGTCAATG
This sequence comes from Caerostris extrusa, assembly GCA_021605095.1. Taxonomy (NCBI): domain Eukaryota; kingdom Metazoa; phylum Arthropoda; class Arachnida; order Araneae; family Araneidae; genus Caerostris; species Caerostris extrusa. The sequence continues at coordinate 56,130 of BPLR01021706.1, read as the reverse complement.
TTCTTCTCTTTCAATCTCACATTGTGTCAACACACAGCCAGTGTGTTGCCGTTCAGATAGTTACCTCCGTAAGATACAATGTTGGTGCATCATTGAGATTCTTTCATTAAAATGTGTAGACAAACAAAAGATTTTCATGGCACGAATGCTAAGTTAAAAATATAATTTTTTTTTATTTTTTTAAATCACTGCATCTAATTTACTTATTTATAACATCTGGGTAAACTATTAAAATCATTAAATAATTTTAAGCAGCTTAAATATCATTTTTATGAAGAACTTTTATGAACAAAAGCAAATGACTAGATCCAAATTCCTCTGCGTACCTATTACAGTTGTCTCACCAAACATAGAATGGACATCAGCACCCTCATGCAACAGCGCTGGAAACATAATATAGAGGCACTAACACTGAAGGCAAAAACCCTTTGAAAATGCTCCTTTTCAGAAACAATTGCATACCATTCCTCAGCCACCAATGGCCGAGTAGCACTTGCACCAGCTAATAAACCTGAGATGCTTGCTGACAGTTTAAACTTCAATTCGAACCTAACCATGACTTCAAAATACAAATTTCTTCAGATGTACTAAAACGTCACAGGCTATTTATCTCATTCACACATTAACGACTTCGATTTCTCAAACTGTCTTTTTCAAATTTCAATTATTATCACTTTATCAATTTACCCATTTTATCAATTTATCAATTTTCTCAATTTATCAAATTTCTTTTCATCAAACTGTCTTTTATTGTTCAGTGTGTTTTTACAAGAAAGATAGTTGGGATTATTTGCATATTGAAATAGAATTCTGACAAAATGCAACAAATTAATGAATAATAGATTATAGGAATATGGAATACATTTTCTCTTAGAGCTAAATGTTAAGACTTTTACATTGAAGTAAAAGTTAATTCAAAAATTCCAATCAATTTCCAATAAAATTATTAATAGTAATATTTGAACTAAAACTTGTCAAAATTAAATAAAAATGTATTTTTAAAAATTTTCCTCACGATAAAAGGAATGTATTTTGGATCTAATATATAACTTTTCACAAATTAAATATTTTTTTCTTTCTAATGCAGCTGGCAAACAAACACTTAGAGATTTGTTTTTGATGCCTTAAAGCCAGCGATACATCAATGTTACTCACTTAGCACCACCCAGGAGGTGAATGTAGCTTGAAGATAAGCTACGGACGCGGAGTAACGCTCTACGATCATATTAGACAGTACGGTTTAAAGTGGATTCCGATCCACTACAAAACATCCATGGCACCGTCGAAATTGGAACCCAAAGCCTATGGTACCGAGCTCCAGAGCCATCAGGCCCTCTCAAATTAAATATAAAACTTCAATTATTTTAACTACATTTACAGATTGAATAAAGTCCAAATGGGTGTTTTTAAAAACAACAAAAAGATTTAAAAAAACTTTCCTACAAAACCATTTCACTCAGTTTAAAATTGAACTAAGCAAAAGAACCTTAAGAAATGTTTTTATTAAATCACGTTCGATAAATTTTGTTTTCTGTTCTATCTCAGAGTGGAAGATGAAAATATTTTTTTTATGAGCAGAAAAAAAAATTTTTTTTCATCAAACTGTCTTTTATTGTCAAACAAAATAAATTTTCCCATGAAAATGTTATAAAGGAATTAAGTATTATTTAAGGAATTATAAAGGTTAAATATAAAACTATCTATTAAGCATATAACATTTAAAATTTTTCAATACGAATTTCATTGGATTACTATATTCTCTATGTAGCAAGTATTAAACTTTTATTTTAACTGCATAAACATTTTTCATCAAGAATTTTATTTCTTTTGTGCCATAAATATTTTCCACGAAGAATATTATTTCTTTTATGACAAACATTTTTTATAAAATATTTCTTTTGCATTATTTTTTTTGTATAAGGCATTTTTCTTGTGAACTCTAATGTATTGTGCATATATATATATATATATATATATATATAAATGTCTAGTTTTGTATATTCATGTATTGCATAATAATATCATTTAATTTGCTTTTAAAATTAATTTTTTTTTATATTTCTTTAAAATATTTTTGATTATGTCTTGCCTGATAAAGGGTTGTTAGATACTCAATTATGTAAAAATTACCTTTACTAAGGGATTTAATTAAAAAGGCTTATAATTAATGATTATTAAGTAAAAATTTCTGTCCAGTGATAATATTTGTCCTATATTTTGAATTAATATATAACTAATTTTAAATTCTTTTACTTCACAAGAGAGAAATTTGTATTATAACGTGTGTATGTAGGAATATAATAAAAAAAGTAATTGGTTATGTAGTAAGTACTAAATAAATTTGTCACATTAAAAAATCTTAATGTTATCTTTCATTTCTGATCACACTAAATGATGCACGACAATATAGAACAAGTCGTTTACAATAGTCAATTCAATTAGTTTTAGTGCAAAAACAAAACGTATTTAATATAATAAAAGACTTCCTAAAATTAGATGTGGTGCTCCATTAAAATGAACAGAAAGTCAGAACAAATTACCATAATAAAATGTTAAATAAAATTCATTTCATTGAAATTAACCTGAACTTTCTTGTAAACACATTAATACTTAAAAGCTTAATGCAATAATTGATTACAAAAATTAGCACTATATTAATACATTTATATTTATATACTAATACATTTTTAAAGCGTCAAAGCTAGAGTAAATCAGTAATGATTTTGTGAAATAAAATTGAAGCAATCGCCTAATATGATAAAATTAATGCTTTCTTGTTTTTGACTTTTTACAGGCAGAAAGACAATCAATAATATTAAACTGGCATTTTGTGGATTTATAAGCTATTAAACTATAGTTTAATAGTAGTTAAAGTTTATTTAACTTTAGTTAAAAACTTTAAAAGTTTACTTAACTACACTAAAGTTTACTCAACACGAACACAACAAAGTTAAACACTAAAGTTTACTTAAGTTTTAATTAAACTTTAGTTAAATAGTCTCAGCTATTAAACTAAATTTCAAAGAATAGTTTTGACTATAAACAATGCATTTATCAATACATAAAATACTTTTTTCAGAATTTTAGATAAGATAACTCTCCCTATGTGTTTTATAAATAAAAATCACTCCACAGTGGTAATTCCATAATATTTTAATAATAACGGGACATTTTCCTTTAGAGCTTTCAGAGTAACTATGTAATATTTGAATATTATGTGTTGATAATTAGGAAAACATCATGGTGGGAAATCAATACTTTTTGTTGTATGTTAATATTTTTCTTTAGAACCTTCAGAGTAACTATATAATATTTGAGTACCATATGTTGATAACTAGGAAAACACCATGACATGTGTCAATACTTTTTGTTGTATGCTATAATGTTTCTCTTTGAACTTTAAGAGCAACTATGTAATATTTGCGTTATACTCAAGAAAACATGAAAAATTACATTTGATCTGCTCGAATTAATTTCCAAATCTAATTGTTTTAAAAGGTGTGATGGCATTGCAGGCCAGGAATCGAATTTAGGTTCACTCTTAGCATACATGAAAAATACAGCATTACTGATATTAATGTAAAGTTCAAAAACATTAGTAAAAGATATAGTTAGAAAAGTAATTAATCACTTATCAGTAATTAAAAGATTAATTGATTAATTCTTTAATCAATTATCCTTAATTAAAGAAAATTAATAAAAAGTTTAAACTATTTTATGATTATAACATATTTTTAATTTTTCGTGAGAAAAGTAGAAATTCGGTCAGTAGATTCACAAACATATAATTATATTTCTAGCTAAATTTATCTAATAATATATTTAAATGAATTTAACCCTTTATAGACTTGTTCATTAATTAATTGCATACATTTGTTAACTCTATAATACATTAAGAAGTATTTAACATATTATAAGAATTCAGGATGTGAGATTATCTACATGAATGAATATATTAACATCTCAGAAATACGCAATTTTTGAATTCAATAAAAACTGCGTGAAAGTACCAAGTTTAAATGGATTTTAAGAGGGCTTAGTGATTGAAATTTCGCAATTGACAATTCATTAAACTATACCGCAAAAATAGCCTGCCATTCGAAAACGTAGCTAAAGCCATTAAGCAATGTTGTTGCCTGAAAAGTTTTAATGACATTAGTCCCCCTAGCAATTATCTTTCATTTAATATGATGTGGTATATCCGAGAAATGTAAAAGGTTAATCATCTGCAGATATAATGAGGATTTACAACTAATAATGGATACGAGGAAATAGGAGAAATAATGGAATACTTAATTACCATAAAACTTCTCAATGTTGAAATATGTAATAGAATAAATAATTACAAATAGTTTAGAAATAAGAATAATTATGACAGAAGTTGATGATAGTTTTGATTCACGGCATAAATATAACGAACTCACCGTTGCCTGTAGGAGACTTAAGTTCAATTTATCTGGTAAAGTATGTTGCAGTCCATTTTTCAAAAAAGGAATTTGAGTGATTATTGATATAATAGTTTTGCCAACTATTCAGTGAAAAAGTAAATATCTGGTTTAAAGGCAGAGACGATCGAATCAATTATTTGTTAGGGTGCTAATCAGGAATAATCAAACATGGTGCAAAGTAATTTTGTAAGGAAAAGTTTTTTTACCTATTCTGGAATTTGTTAGCCCATAGACCATAGATTCTCTGTTCTTTGGTAAAAAATATATATATATTTAACTTTCTAAATAAACTTTTATACAGCGTTTTTCCTCAAGTGAAATCTTCGGCAATTTAGAAGTAAAAGAATATTTAAGTTCCAATACAAATTGAAGGTATACGCCAACTTTATTTGGTACCTTGTTTTTGAATTTATTTCAAAAATAGCGTATTGTTATTATTTGGCTTGTACAAATTAGGCGTATTCCATGATTAATTATAAATAAAGGAATAGATCCGCCAAGATTAAAGAATATCAACATAGAAGTATATGAAATAATTAAAAAAAAAAAGCTTAGCTGATTAAAAGACATCATTTGCATTTTTCTTTTTGAATGTAGGTATAGTTACAGTTCCCTGTATTATTAATATGTCTACGAAATTTGCAGGCCATTTTACAAATGGACTTCTCCCTTTTACCCCACCATTTTACAATGGACCATTTTTAATTTTAAAACTTATCTAAATAGTTTTCTGTCTAGGAGTTTATCGTGCTTAATCCACGCATAAACAGGGGAATTTCAGGTTCGGTTCATTTACTTTACTTCAAAAGGGCACAGAGAGTTAATGAGCAGCAGAGTGCTCCAAATTACAGGAAATCATTAAATTTGTAAACAATTTAACCATTTTTTCAAATTAAAAATTATATGCTTTTTGCAAATTACACTACTGTTCCCAAAATGTAAGACTAATTATATTTTTTTCAAAATCTCTTTTTTCAAAAACTATTTTTATTCTTCCGAATTTATTTCATCGCCTTCAAATAATCTCCTCTGGACACAATGCACTTATGTCAATTTTATTCCAATCTTCAATGCATGCTAAAAGTCATCGGCAGGGATGGACATGAAAAAAGCGCGCGGCGATTCCGTTGAATCTCTTCAATCGACTCAGAACGATGTCCCCGGTAGTCTTTTTGAGTTTAGGGAATAGCCAGAAGTCGCACGGTGGAATACGAGTTGTGGAACGATATGGGTTTCAATTTGAAAAGGTCACGAAGAATCAATGTAGTGTGAGCTGGTACATTATTTTGTTTCGGCATCAGTCGAGATTTGACGCATTTGAGGCCCAAAAATGGAATTGGCCGATCCTTTGAAATTCCAACATCATCAGCAACGTCTCTAATCGTAATTGTAATTCTTTTGAACTATTTATACCACTTTTTGTAAACATTTCTTTCCGATGCAGGACTGCTCACCGAATGCCTTCTGCAATATTCTATACGTTTCCGCAAACAAAATTTAATGCAAGTTCTTTCCCTCAATTAATTCAGACATTTCAAATAGCTGGAATCAGTTTTAGCGTCTCACAAAGTCAAGCACTAATGAATATTTTGGAGTCAAATTTCACACAGATGTCAAAGACAGTGCCAGCAATCTAAAAAACAAAAATGAAATTCCGTAAGGCCCTGGAATTTTAAATTGAAAATTGATCTTACTTTATGGACACAGTAGTATTCTTTTGCATTTGGTTAAAGTTTGTATTGAATTTTCAAAAATGCTAGCTTCGTGACTGAAGTAAGATATTTTGGTCCTGAAAAAAATACAGAAGTTGTTCGGTGCATTTAATCTTCTCCCAATCTTCTAACATTTGTTAATTTCCTAAAAAAAGTGCATGGCGAGACTAGTTCACTAAAGAAAAACACGGAATGAAATACCTATTGCTGTGATTAATTAAACTTGTTCAAGCGAGAAACATGCAATAAAGAACGTCAAACAAATTTTATTTCTTAAAATGGTGCTGCCACCGAAAACCTCGCTGCATTAGAACATTTTCATTTATCTTGCAAACGAGAGAAGCAAATGAAATAAATATACCAAAATTAAATGACACACTCAAAATTGCTTTTTATGAAAACACTCGTTTTGAAAATTAAAATATACCACTGAAGAAGATTATTTCAATAAGCACCTCAGCTTATTTTCCATTTTTGTTCTATAACGAAACTCAAAATTGTTTTCTTATAATTTAAATAAAATTTTTTATTTTTAATTTATTCGTAATATTGACTCGCGATATAGTGCAGTGTTAGTCGCTGACATGAGATTAGAAAAGTCATATTGTGGAATAACGTTTTATTTTGTAATGGTTGATATTCATAAAAAAAATTTTATAATACAGGAGTGGTACCGAATAGAGTGTTTATTCTCGAACTAAAAGAGCCTGATTTCAGATCCATAAATAAAGACGAACCGAGATATTTTGTGCCTATGAAAAGGATGGCCACGATAAATCTTTATGGTTAAAAATTCCATCTACTGGTCTCGTGGATGTAGTGAATACCAAATACTTAGTAGTGAAAAGCTTAAACCTCCTCTTGATGGTGGTGGTTTAAAATGTGGGTGAACCTCATTGGTGCCTTCTTCTTAAAGCTGAAAGTGCTACATATGAGTAAGAATCCATCATGTATTCTCACGAGAACTATATAAAGGACCCGCGCATGGAGGAAAAAAAAGGAAATGTTTAAACAAACTGGATCCACTAGAATTCTCAAGAGACCGATTCACACTATTCGTACTATACAGAGGACCGCATGCAGAGAGAAAAAAGAAAAAATTTAAATAAATTTACTCAAGATGTGTGGTAACCGTAGAGTATTCTATCGTTTTAAAAAAATTGCAAGTTGGTTAGTTGTAGTTAAAGCATCACGCTGTAGTGATTGTTTTGTTAGTTAGTTGATTGCTTTGTGTCGTAGAAAATAAATTATGTTTGTGTCAATGTTTATGTTTGTGTCTAACATTTGAATAATCCTATTCCCCTTTATGCTCACCATTTTTCAGAATTTAAAAACTCCTGAAAGTTTTAAACTTGCAGATTACGCAGAATTTAACTAACACCATTACATCTTCTTCCATATCTGGTCATAATCTATACTACCGTGTTTTCAATTTAAATTCCGGGCTTTTGAATTTTAATTTTTTTTTCTTTTTAGGTTGCGGGTACTGTCATTGATATCTGTGGGAAATTTTATTTCATAATATTCATTAGTGTTTGAGTTACGCTTGGACTTTGTGAGACGATAAAACTGAATCAGGCGATTTTTGAAATGTCTGAATTAATTGAACAAAGAACTTGCATTAAATTTTATTTGCGGAAACGTATAGAATGTTGCAGAAGACATTCGGTGAGCATTCCTATATCGGAAAGAAATGTTTACAAGTGGTATAAACAATTCAAAGAAGGCCGAGAACGCGTTGAAAACGAAGACCGCTCTGGTCGACCATCCACCTCAACCGACGGAGGTCTCGACCAAAAATTAAATATTTGTTGCTTGAAACCGTCGCTTTACAATTAGAGACTTTGGTGATTATGTTGAAATTTTAAAAGGATCGGTCAATTCCATTTTGGGACTCAAACGCGTCAAATCTCGATTGGTACTGAAAACACTGAATGCGCCAGCTCACACAGCTTCTTCGTTACTTTTTCGCCAAAAATGAAACCTACATCGTTCCACAACCACCGCCACCGTTCGACTTCTGGCTATTCCCTAAACTCAAAAGTCCATTCTGGGGACACCGATTTTAGTCGAATGAAGAGATTCAACGTGAACCGGCGCGTGCTTTGAAGGCCTTCCCTGCCGATGACTTTTTAGCATGCATTGAAGATTGGAAAAAAAATTGGCATAAGTGCATTGTGTCCGGGATTACTTTGAAGGCGATGAAATAAATTTGGACGAATAAATAAAGTGTTTTTGAAGAAAAATAATTGGTCTTACTTTTTGGGCACAGTAGTATTATATATGACATTCTAGAGGCAGACAACCTTAGGTCAATATGCCCGTAATTCGAAAAACAACATGTTAAATTCATAATGTAAATAATTTTCCCATTTAAAAATTAATTGCAATATTTTTTTGCATAAAATCTTAAATATTTTAAAAATCTATTTTCTTGAAATAATAGCGAGGAAGTTTCAAACATTTTATTCCACAAATTTGAAACTGTGGTAGCAAATATTTTACAGCCTAATTAAACAATGTTAAATAGACAGAGAGAAACTTTTTATTTACAAAAATACAACATTATTCGCTAATTAGTATCTATCGAAAAGTTAATGAGTTTATCTTGAATTAAGAGTTGATCCATAACAATAAAGACAAGTAAAGTTAACATTCACAATTCTGTAAAAGAACTGGGAAATTTCTAACTCAATACTAGACATGTTTACAAGTCATTCTACGAAATAAAATATAGTGTGGCTGTTACAAGACTATATTTGTTTTGAAAAATAACTTTTATAATGTGCTGAAAATACGAAAGACAACATGGAAAAGTTGGATCATGGAAACGAAGAACATGGGAACAACTTGAAAATGAATAAAATACAAAAAATATCCAATACAAAATTTTAAATAAACAATCTACTGTTATAAAATGCAATTTTTCTTAGTTTGATTATGCGATTTAAATTGCAATGAGTTAAATAAAACTGTTGAAGAAACACTTATTTTTGCGATTAATATACTACTGTGACTAAGACCATTTATTATTTTTTTTTCCAAAACTATTTATTTATTCTTCAAAATATATTTCATTGTCTACAAAATAATCCCCTCTACACCCAATGCACTTATGCCATCTTTTTCAATCCTCAATGCATGCTAAAAAGTCATCGCCAAGGATGGACTTCAAAGCGCTTGGCTATTCACATTGAATCTCTTTCAATCGACTCAAAACGGTGTCCCCAGAGTGGTCTTCTGAGCTTAAGGATTAGCCAGAAGTCGCACGGTGTAAAAAACGGTGATTGTAGAACGATATGGTTTTCCTTTTTTTTGGCAAAAAAGTCAAGAAGAACCAATGCAGTGTGAGCTGGCGCATTCAGTGTTTTCTAATTGTATAGGAACCAAATGTTACAAGCACCAAATCTTTAATTTTTTAGACGTGACCTTCGTTGGTAGAGGTTGATGGTCGATCAGAGGGCTCTTCGTCTTCAACGCGTTCTCTCTGCCTTCTTTGAACTGTCTATATCACTTCTAAACATTTCTTTCTGTTATAGGAAAGCTCACCGAATGCCTACTGCAGCATTCTATACTTTTCCGCAAACGAAATTTAATGCAAGTTCTTTGCTCAATTAATTCAGAGATTTCAAAATTCGTCGGAATCAGTTTTAGCGTCTGACAAAGCCAAGCGTAACTCAAATATTAATGAATAATTTGATGTCAAATTTCACACAGATGTCATGGACAGTGCCAGCAACCTAAAAATAAAAATAAAATTAAAATTCCATAAACCCCGGGAATTTAAAATTTAAAATTGATCTTACTTTTTAGACACTGTAGTTTATAACATTCTAGAGTTTAATATGCCCTGTATTCGAAAATAACATGTTAAATTATCCGTGTTAATAATTTATCAATATAAAAATTTAATTATAATGCACTTTTGCATAATATATTAAATTTTTTTTAAGTCTTCTTGAAATAATAGCGCAGAAGTTTCAAACATTTTATTCAATAAATTGAAAACTGTGGTAGAAACGGCTTAACTTTAATTAAACAAAGTGTAATAAACAGAGAGAAACTTTATCTACAAAAAAGGCAACATGATCAGTTAATTGGAAACTACCGAAAAGTTAATGAGTTTATCTTGAATTAAGAGTTGAACCCTAACTATATAAACAAGTAAAGTTAACAATTACGATCTGTAAAAGAACATGGAAATTTCTAACTCAATACCGAGACTTGTTTACAAGTTATTCTACGAAATAAGATATAGTTTGATGCTTCAAGAATATATTTGTTTTGAAAAATAAGGTTTCATGATGTGCTGAAAATACGAAAGACAACAGGGAAAAGTTGGAAAAAGGAAAGGAACAACATGAGAAGAACTTGGAAATGAATAAAAATACCAAAATATCGAATAAAAAATTTTAAATAATCAATGTACTGTTATAAAAATGCTCTTTTCTTAATTTCATTATGACATTTAAATTGCAAGGAGTTATTTAAAAATATTGATGAAAAACTCATTTTTGCGATTAATATACTACTGTGACCAAAAAGGACGACCAATTACTTTTTTTCAAAAACTCTTTATTTATTCTTGTAAATTTATTTCAGCGCCTTTAAAGTAATCTCCTCCGAACACAATGCACTTTTCCCATCTGTTTTTCCAATCCTCAATGCGAAGTCGCAAAGAATCAACACAGTGTGAGCTAGCGCAATCAATGTTTTCGATACCAATCGAGATTTGACGCTTTTGTGGCCCAAAACATCTTTTAAAATGGAATTGACCAATCCTTTTGAAATTCCAACATCCTGAGCAAGATCTCTAATTATAAATCGATGGTTTTCAAGCACCAAATCTGAAATTTTTTGAAGTGAGCTTCGTCGGTTGAGGTGGATGGTCGACTAGAGGGCTATTCGTCTTCAGCGCATTCTCTGCCTTCTTTGAACTGTTAATACCACTTCTAAACATTTATTTCCGGTATAGGAATGCTCACCGAATGCCTTCTGCAACATTATATACGTTTCCGCAAAACAAAATTTAAGGCAAGTTCTTTGCTCAATTAATTCAGACATTTCAAAAATCGCCGGAATCCGTTTTAGCGTCTCACAAAGCCAAGCGTAACTGAAACACTAATGAATATTTTGACGTCAAATTTCGCACAGATGTCAAGGAAAGCGCCAGCAACCTAAAAATAAAAATTAAATTAAAATTCCATAAACCCCGAGAATTTTAAATTGAACATTCTTTTCTTACTTTTTGGACACAGCAGTTCTTAAGTTGAGTGTTTCCTTAAAACTTGAAAATAACATCTTTATTCTCATGCATTTATACACCGGAAAAACATTTAAATTTAAAGCCAAAAAGAATTATTTTGCTTTAATGGACAATGGAATCACTGTCTAGCATTATGTTCTTCTGCGGAATTGTTCCGGGAACTGTGAACATCATTAAAACACTGAAAGATAATAACTTTTCTTTGTAAGATAATACACTCCACTCAACATAAAATATTTTTTTAGTTTGTTTAACTGTAAAAAAAAAAAAAAGAAGTTTTAGTCATAGAAAAAGAAAGTAATAAATCTAAATTTACGACCAGAATTCCTTTCGTGTTTCAAATAGACATTTAGTTTCATGCTTGAAATATGACAACTTTCTTTTTGGGTACGTTAAAATATAAATACACATGTTTCTAATTAAATTATATTTCATAAATAACAATTCATTCTTATGCTTTTGTATTGTGCAAAATTTTGTTGTTGTTTCTTATCCCATTTAGGATCTATCTCAGTAATTATTTAGGAACTATCTAATATCTTAGTAACGTCTAGACCAAATTCATGAAACTGTGTGTTCTCCTAGAGAGTGGGAAGAGAAGGAGTAGCTTCTGTTGTGATGGAGCACTCGTAGGTAGAAGTCTGACTTGGCTCCGTGTCGCTGAAGACGGGCGGAAGTTCTTTCCGGGAGGGATTTTAGGGGAAACTACACCACATTTGAATATCGTATGGCAGAAGCCTGGAAAACTCCCACCAGTTAGTCCGACTTACGAAGCAAGATGCTGAACATCACAAACGCCGTGGAATCTCCTCGTTTTTTGAAACAGCGTTTACAACAAAGCCGCCAGCGGATAGAACCTCAGCCCTAATGCTAACCGCCGATGCATCGTGGCCACTAAGCCACTAATCGGGCGAATTTTTTTTCCCAACTACAAAGCATTATGCTATTATTATTAACCGTTGATACTGCGATATTAACAACAAATGTTACATTTTCTAGGCTGTAACACTAAAATTTTACATTTTGGAGAATATTTCTAATGTCCTGCCGATGAGGAATTGTTACTATTCCAGGTCAGTGTATACCACAGCGGGAATCGAACCTATGGCATGCACACAAGATAAAATTCATTATTAATGAATGACGAAGGAAATTCTGTAATGTAAAAACTGAATTTACCTTAAGGTGTCTATATATTATCTTTACAAGTAGCAGTTTCATTAAACATATTTTGTCTTTAAATAATAATTATTTGATTTATCGTTTCATTTCATTCATAATAGAGATGAATTTTTTATATATTTTATCCAAGTAGCAGACTTTCATAAAATATAATTTTTTTTTTTTAAATAATGAATACTTGATTTATTGCTTCATTTCGCGCGTATGTTTTTTTTATCTTAAACATTTTGAAATATGTTCAGTTTATTTTTTATTATTATACATTCAGTTTATTTATTATTACATACCTCAATATATTGAAATTCGGTGTGGTTGGGTTGAGATTTGAGACATGGGTTTGAGAAGTCACAGCTTTTTGACACACGCACAGACACCAAGCACGTACTATACAATAACATACTTCCTGACCGGGTGAGAATCTGTAGGTCAACTTTTACACAGGTTGGGTTGCGTAAAATATATTTCCTCTCGGTATGAGAGATTACAAATTAAACGTTTTTCAACAAAAGCGCGTTATTACGCTGTACTTCCTCTCGGGTGAGAGTCTCGAGGCCTACTGACCATTTCTTCTGGACGCCACACAGGACGTTCTTGCAGTCGTAGGAGTTTAAATTAAGTTTAAATTAAGTTAAGAATCTAGTTTAAATTAAGTTAAATTAACTGTTTATCGAGTTAAATCAATCGATCCAAGTTTAATCCATCCAAGGGTAATTTTATGTAGCTTTTTAATTAATATAAAAATATTTTTTTTTTTTATAAATAAGATATAAATAACAATCTAATTTAATCTCGTTTTATTTTTTTTTGCTCTAAGAGAGAGAATTTTTACATAAATTACAAAATAAATGTTAAAATTTTAATAATGAATTTAAAAATCATTACATACTTTTGTACAAGATAAATTATTTCATGCATATTTTAAAATGCGATTTTTAATATAAAATGGAACTAACACATATTTGTATTAATTCTTTCTATATTCACTACATACACTCAAGAGCCAAAACATTAAGACCACCTGTCAATAACGAGTTGGCCCACCTTTGGCGCGCATCACAGCTTCAACCTGCCTTGGCATGGATTAATACCACCACTTAATACCAGTTAAATACCACTTCCACCTTATCACGTGCCTTCCACGTCATCCAGGCGAGTTCATTGCAAAATGTAGGGGTGGTCATAATGTTTTGGCTCTTGAGTGTATATTTTATTAAAGATTTTTCTCATTTCGGCCTAAAAACTAAACATCAAATCAACATCAGTATTTTAATTATCTCTTAAAATACAAATTTCTTTCACGTCGTTATAATAAAAATACTGAAATATCGAAAGTTCTTTAGTAATTTAGCTGGTTAACTAGTTATTTACTAGTTAAATATTAGTTTTAAGAAGCTAGGGGAATATTTTTTTTAAAAATTAAAATGGCTATTAAGTCTTAATCAAGAAAAAAAAATGATTTAAAAAATATTAAATATTACAAAAATTTAATTTTTTATAATACTATAACTAACAATATACGTTGACAATCTTTGAAAAAAAAAAGTACTAATAAAACTATAACATAAATTATTTTTAATATAAATTTTGGAATAAGTATACAAAAAAATAAGTATTTAATTCATATTTTTATACATAAATTTTATATATAAATTTTTTTTTTTTTTAACCAAGAATATGAAAGTTATGTCTTTTAGCTAATTAATAAATTATTATTATTATTATAAATAAAGAATGCTGATGAAAAATTACTATATTGATTAAAAATGTAAATATCTTACTATTTAAAATTTTAAATCTTTTTAAAAATTTCTTGATTTTAATTTTATTTTTTTTTAATTAGTAGATATATGCTAGTAAATTATTTTTTAAAATAAGAAAAAAAAAATGCTTAACTTTTTTTTTTATAATTTTAATCATCTCTGACTATTTGATATTTTTAAAGGAAATTTTTAATCAATAAAAAAAGTGCTTCAATAAAGATTGCAATATGGGTTAATTTTAAAATAATCTATCTTGGTTTTTAATTATTCTGGTTTTACCAGGCTATAAAAGATTTACATATTCAGAAGGATAAAAACAAGAAATCGCTGTATAGAATAATTAAATATAGTTTTTTATCATAGTTACTTTAATTTTCTTCTTCATTGGCGCTACAGCTCCAAGGCCGTCTGTCAACTGGGAGATTACTTATTTTAATGCTAATTTAAAATTCATCATACTATTTTATAAAATTTGTAAATTTAAAATTTTTTGAAGCTGCAATTAGATCTTTATACGATCAAAAATTTAAGTCAAGCAGTTTACTATTACAACTAGTCTAGAGCTTAAATGGTTAGTCGTTAGCTTGCTTAAACCACTAAAATATATATAAAAGGTTTTTAATAAGTATTTATGAAATAAACAGAAAAAATATTTTATTTTATTTTTCTGTTCAAAATCAAATTTTTTATATGTCTAATGCAAAATAATTATTATGTATAATTATTTTACCAGATTTTGATGTTCATGAATCACTTTCATTTGATCGGTCTCTATAACTTCTCAATAAATATTTCATTAAAAAAACCGGATTTTATTTTCGGATAAAAAATATTAAATTTCGAAAATCCATTTTCTAATTTTCTTGTCTCAATTAACATAGATAGTTAAATGAGATAACTATCTAAGAAAAAATTAAAAATTCAAGAAAAATTGTACAAATTAAATAATTGAATTTTTTGATTCATAATCCTTTTTTTCTCATAATTTTGTATGTGTATTCTATAAGAATCATTCTTCGAAAGTCTGAAATAAACGCAAAAATCCAACCAATCTTTTTTATTCTTACTATTTATTTACTTCCACAGATCTGTTTACCATTCCGTATTATTCATATTCATTTATCATATTTCAATTATTTATAGGACTGTTACAAATCCCTAATTGGAGATGACAATTGACGCAAATGTTATGTACTTGAGTGAAAAACGAGTTCTATTTCAAAAACATGGAAGCTTTTTTTATTAATTTTAAATGGAAATTCTTGCAAAATTGAGTTTACGCAGTAACAGACACCATTTATCAGTATAATTATTGTTTCATTCGTGCTTAGAATTATGGCCACATTTTTAAGTCCTTTTATGTGACTAGAAGTGATTCGTTTTCTCCACTTAAAAGGACAATATAGTGCCGAAATTAATCCAGAATTGTTATTTATATAATGAACCATTAAAAACTGACATTGCAAACAATAAATAAGAGGTTTTTTAAAATTATTTTCTGTGACAAATCTTCAAATATCTTTTAAACTGTGATATAGAGGAAGATTCCCTTTTATTCTTATTTTCAATGGTGCCACAACCCCATGGTTGTCCAAAGGCCATCTACCTGCTGACATAGGAGGAAATTCTGAAATAGGAGACGTTTTCTTTTTTACGGGGTAGGGTTGTCACCCCTATGATCTACAGTTATATGAAATGGGGACCTACAGTTCAAACTGGATTCTGAACCACTACAAAGATCCATGGTACAGCTGGAACTAGTGCACGGCTGGCTCGACAGAGCACTAATCACCTTCAAGCATCACCCCCAAAGAAAAACACTTAAGTTTAATTAATTTCACTTGGTGGTTAAAAAAGATTACTTGGTGGTTACTTAATTACCATGATGGTTCAAGGGCATTGGGCAGATTCTGCAACATGAGATGCTTTCTTTTTTACGGGGTAGGTTATCAGCCCTAAGCCCAACAGTCAAATGAGACCAAGATCTACGATTTAAAATAGCTTCTGAATCACTACAAACTTTCATGTCATCGCGAGATTCGAACCCGAGATCTGTGGCAGTGAGCTAATCTCTCGGCCATCAGACCCACTTCCATTATTATGAGGGAAAAAAAGTTTTGCATTATAATTTTTTTAAAAGGGATTAATCGTTGTCTCAGACAATTTTTTACAGTTTTTTTCTTTAATTTTGAATTATTATACATGCCAGTGCTAATCAAAAATTTTTACGAAGCTCTTTTCTTATTCTGCCAAAGTATTACTTATTCTTCTTCAATGGCAGAACAGCCCCATGGTGGGCCAAGGCCATCTGCCTGCTGGCAGATTCCGAAACATGAGACGTTTTTCTTTTTTTTACAGGGCAGAACTGTCACCAAACTATTACTATGTGCAGAAAATATATTGTATTTTTATATTAAATAGCTTTAAAAAAATTCATGTTTGGGAAAAGTAATCGTTTTGTACTGGTACGACGTCCTCACACCATTTTGTAATTCACGTAAAAATAAATATTATTTTCCATTTTCCTCTTAAATAGATTCCTCTAAGTACAAAAATAAGTTTCATTCATTCCCCTTCACGTAGAAAAGGGTTTGTCACTTAATAGGTTAAGTAATGTTCAAACCAGCAATAGTGAGTGAAGAAATACTTTAAGTACGGCAATTTTAGAGTTGATGGTAATGTCCAGACTATTCAAAATATTTTTTGCGACCTCTTCTTTTAACATAACAACATAATATTCATGCGCAATAATTTCTACGATTCTTTTCGAATGGCAAAGTCGGCTGCAAAGCAATAAATGTTAAATTCATCATTTGCTGAATTACACACAAAAGCGAGTATTTTACGACATCAAAAGTTAGAATATGCAAAACTCGTTTAACAATAAATCTACATTTGCTGCTTTTCTGTAATCATTTCTCGCTTAAATGTAAAGATGTAAAGTAACACTGACGGGAAGAAATATTAATACGATCAGAAGAAACTGCCACAGTTTTCTCTAACTTATTTTTTTCTTAAAAAAATTCAGAAAAAAATTTAATTTCTTGTCCTATCATTTACAAAATACAGTGGTGGTCAAAATTATTGTATCGCTTCAGTTGAATTCCATGAAATATTTCCAATATAATAAATGATATAATGTTAAAGTTTAACCTCAATTTATTTAGCATTTCTATCAATTTAAAATATTTACTTAATTAATGCATATTTTCTTGTGTTATTGAATGTTTTGTTACAGTGTAATGCATCACTCAAAATACTTATTAAGATTATTACGAAAAAAATAACAGAGTAATGAAAAAATGGGGCCTAATGGCCGAGTGACTATTGCTCGGTGTCACATTATTCGGTTACGAATCTCGGAAGTGCATAGATATTTGTAGTGCTTTGGAATCCACTTTAAACCGTAGGTCCCAATATAATATGATAAGTAGTAGGGCTAGTAATCCTGCCCCTTAAAAAGAGAACATCTCCTATCTCGAAATCTGCCAGTAGACAGAAGGTCTTGGCTCACCATGAGGTTGTTATTTTAATGAAGAAGAAGAATGAAGAAAATATATTCTTCAAAAATATTTATCAATATTGTTGCCATCTTTTCGCCAATTCAGGTAAAAACCAGATAATTTAAAAAATTTCATAACCCATAAGATAATGTGCTTCCTATACTAAAAGTTTTAGAGCAATTTTGAAACCACTGGTGGCAGCATAACATAATTTACAAATTAAAATATTTGAGAAAGAAAGGCTTAAGATACTTTAAAAACTTACTTAAAAAGGAAAAAAAAGTAAATAATTTCTAAATAATTTCACATATACCATCACATACAAATCTTACCTGATTCCAAACATTAGCCAATCGTTGTGCATTATTCTTCTATTCAGTATCTTGAATAACTTGCAGAAATTTTTTAACAGCAGTTTCATAATAAATCATTTTGCAGTAATATCCAAATTGCCGTCACATATTGGTTAAAATACAAATGTTATCTGATTCCAAACATTTGCCAATCATTGTAAATCATTCTTCCAGTCAACCAGTAGTTTTTGTCGCAATGTATATACAAATAATTGTCTACATTGTATACATATAAATAACAGCATTTTCAGCAAAGATCAATTTTGTTTTTTACTGTTTTTTTACGAGAACAATTTGTACATGTGAGGACAACCCTTCAGATTTTTTTTTAATAAATTGAAGTTAACTACTTCGATTTGTTCCACAAAATCGAATCTTTGACAAATTCTGAAAGCATGGTGATTACTGACCAAAAGTAAATAAAATATTGAACAAACAAAATCTTCATTATAGGAACTCTCAAAACTCTGTCTGGTTATTTACCATAACTTATATCATCTAGTTAATATCTTTTTCGTACATTTTGTTTTTCAATCTGGGAGAACTGTATGGGTTTACTGGAAGAAAAAAGATGACAAAGACGAAAAATGGAAAAGATGATTTATTGTGAAGGAAATACCAGAGAAAAGATTTGTCACACAAAAATATTTATTTATGAGGTTTTCTCTTTTTTTTTTTCTCCTCTAAGCATACACATAATCAATGATGAGCAATACTATTTGCCCACTGCAAAAATTTGGGCATTCGATATTTCTGGATATGCTTAATAAAAGATCAGTTATGCCACAAACATGTTTTGTGTTATCTATGGCACCAAGACAGCTAAAGTAGGTAATATACCGCAGCTGTGCTTTTTGATCATTTTTATTTAGATAATCTATGAACCTATGAACGTAACAGCATTTTGTTGCCTTACTGCTTTAATATTTATACTTTTCCTAAAATGCATTTATTACTTACAGATAGGCGACTGAATTTAAAATTTATCATTATAAATAGAATAATTGCAATAATTTATTAATTAATAAATTAAATAAATACAATAAATTTTCTGTTATTCATCAAAGTTCATATAACACACATAACATATATATGGGGCCAGATGGCCGAGAGGCTAGCGCTCTACCGCTTAGTGTCACTGGCTTCAGGCTCAAGTCTAAGAAATTCCATGGATACTTGTAGTGGTTCGGAATCCATTTTAAACGTTAGGTCACGGTCTAATATGACTGTAGAGGGTGACAGCCCTACCCCGCAAAACGGAAACATCTCCTGTCACGAAACCTGCCAATATGCAGATGGCTTTGCCTACCATAGCACTTTTGCGACATTGAGGAAGGATAATATATATAGCCACTAAATTCAGTTTTTTAAAACAATTCATTGGGTAAATGTTATGCTAAAGTATATATTATTGAATTTAAAACTGAATTACGTAAAGAATATTGGTTTTTTATTATAATTACCCTATAGTACTCTGTAATTCAAGTAGTAAAATGCAATTAATTATTTCAAAATAATTTTATGATTATTTCGAGGGATTAGATGGTTACGAACTTGGTTTTGACTTTTAAAGTGACATACATTCTCAACACTTGCCGAAATTGGTTTATGAATTATTTTTAAATATATATATTCTTTATATAATACTCAATGCATTCTTTTTTTCTTTAACGCTATAAATACTATTGAAATTTCTAGAGAATGACAGTTAATTAGGTATTTTTAGTATTTTTTTATCCTATTATTTATTTCTAAACTCATTAACGTAACATAAAAGTTGTAACAATGTTTTCACGTACACACACTGGAAAAAGCACCCTTTGTGGCGTTTAGGAGAAATGGTCAGTCGGTCTCGACACTCTCCGAGAGGAAGTATACACAACCAGCAATCCGACTGAGAAACATTTAGTTTGTAATCTCTCATCACGAGAGGAAATGTATTTAAATTATCCCGGATCATTAGTTTGTCTACAGTCTCTCACTAGGAGAGGAAGTATATTTCGTGCATACGGCACTTAACTAAATTTCGGATTTTCGACTTAGAAATGGAATCCTTCCATGAATCTATAATTATCTGTCTTTAAATGTATTAAATAGTGTAATCTAATTAGGGGTGCACCCACAATCTCTAATTGTGGGTGCGGGTGTTTTCCGTTTGCAAATAAAACGGCGAGATCTACATCCGCCTTCTCAAATATCTCAACTCAACCACTCCCAGTTAAATTCTAGTTAGCCAACCTACACTCTATAAAGTGTTTTATAAGTAATTTGCTTTTCCTAACGAACTGTTTTATGTTTTGATTTAAGATTACGAATTTAGTTATTCCACAAAATGTCATTAATTTCTGCAAGTCTTTAGAAAGTATGCCATTGGGAAAATTAAAAGACATAGTTCGTTAACATTTAATCTATCGAAAGTAGTTATTTAATAATTTTGAGATAATTAATGTGCATTTTATTTCTTCTTGAATTGCAGGATGCCATCGGCCAATTATAATAAAAACCTATATCTTTTATATATTTCAGTTTTAAATTTATTAATATATAATATCAAATTATTGTCAAAATTATTGTATATATATATATATATATATATAATAAGTGAGATACTGTTACTCGCGTCTGTAGCTTTAAACTACACGTGCCCCCGGGTGGGGTTAAATGAATAACAGTTCTTGCAAGATTTGAGCTACGTTTGCAACTGTGGCTGCTTTGTGTTTTGTGCGTGGGAAAATTATGACATCAAACTATTAGAAGAAACTAAGAAAAAGAAGCCGAGGAACTTCATTTGTAAATTCCCAGATTCCCCTAGATGCTTCGCAACAGTGGCCTTCCGCCTGGTGATTGGACATGCTTGTCTTGTCTACATCTATCTATCTTCTAAACATTTACACAGCATTCGTATGTATAACACTCCTTTGTGCAACCAAAACTCTGAGATGGACAAAGATCATTTGCTAAGTTGTTTTTCATTGAATGAAGAAATTTGTAGCAGATATTGGAGGGCTAGAGAGTTGATGCAATTGACATTCAGCTGCTAATTTTCTTTTATCTTTATGTAGTCACAGTTTCGATGTAGTTATTGTTATTTTTGTGTGCCACTGTTCTGTTCCGTTTTGCTGTTTCGTATTCCATCTCTGCATGGGAGCCGATGATGTAAAATCAAGTGATTTTACAATATTATATATACCTAGCCACTGCAGTATGTACGGTAACGAGGAGACTGATTTCCTTGCTCGAAACGGCACTAAATTGTTTCAACCTAATTATTCTGGAACGTCGTACTATTCTGTAAAACTATAAATAAAAAAAACATTAGGAAAATGAAAACCTTTTCAGAGCTACGGGAAAGAATAAAGAGTAAGAATTGAGTGAGACAGAGCTAGATACAATACCAGACAAGCCCCGCCGAAATGCAATATCCCTTTTGAGACTTATAACAGAACATGACTGTCTGGGGGAACACTTATCGTATAGGTGTATATGACCATCCCTACTGTCATCTTTGTGGCTTGAAAGAGCCTAGGAATAGAAAATGCCTGCAATGTTGCAAGACATTCTATGGAACTGACTTCGATATTGCAAGATATTAACGCGCCAGAGAGTTCTTGGAGCAATGACTTTGATCTTTACTTCTTTTATTGTGTTTTGATGGATTTTTTTTTTTTTTGTTCGTTGTTGTATTTGATTATATGTATGAACTATCCACCATTGAAATAATAAATATATAAATATATAATAAAAAATTATTTAAATAAATTTAAATTTAAAAATATAGCGTATTTTACTGGAGACTGGACATGTCTGTCTTCGTAAACATTGGTACAACATTGCTATATATAACAATCCTTTGTGCACTTTCGGCACACAGAACTCTGATATGGGCATTTACAGGATTCCGTCTGGAGACTGGACATGATTCTCTTGTTAAACATCTACGCAGCATTAGTATATAAACTCATGTTTGTGAAAATTGCAACACCATGAAGGAATCGTCATAATTGAATGAAATTTAATACACAGTTTAATACAGAGACGAATGCGGCCATCATGGTACCACAAATTAAAGCGGGATTCGTCAGAAAACACAACATGCTGCCAATCAGCACGCCAGTCTCTATGCTGAGCGGCCCATTGTAGCCGCAGGCGGCGATGGTTTAGCGTGAGAGGATCCTGTATAAGGAGTCCTTGCGCGCAGTCCACGCTGCAGCAGACGTCTACGAATTGATGAAGCACATAATGAAACACCTGTAGCTATTGACCACTGTGCTGCCAATTGTCTAGAGGAAGCTGTACGATCCATCTGCGCCATGCGGACCAGGTGTCTATCATGGCGAGCTGACGTCACATTTCGGGGTCCACTCCCGAATTTCCGAGTTGTCCGACACTCGTCCGTCCACTGCTTCCAAAGACGCATCACTGTGCTGCTGTTACGCTGCACACGAGCGGCTACTGCACGATAAGACAATCCAGCTTCACGAAGGCCGATGATTCTCCCCCGTTCAAACTCTGTAAGTTGTTCAAATCTCGCTCTCTTTCGTCGAAGAGGCATAAGTAACGATTGAGCTAACGTTTACCATTAGCAGATAACCACCGATAACCATACACGCCTAACTACAGCCGTCTATTTATTCGGATCCATCCACCGTTCAGAGGGCGTTGCTTAGCATACGCATGCGCTACGGATTTGAAATTCTAATCATTCGCATATCATGCGCTAATTTGCATTTCCTGAAAATTTCAGCTCACTCGCATAAGTCCTTCATGGTGTTGCAATTTTCACAAACATGAGTTTATAAAAGTTCTTTGTATATACTAATGATGTGTAGATGTTTAACAAGACAATCATGTAAAAGTTCTTTGTGCAAACAGAACTCTAAGATGGACAAAGATCATTTGCTATGTTGTTCTTCATAGAATGACTTTAGCACTTTAAAAACACATTCTGACATAGCACTTTAAAAACAAAAACGTTTATATAGTGAGAAGAAAGGAACTTGTGTTGATTTAAGCCGTATGTAAAATTGAAGAAGGAAATTTAACCAAGAAAATAGAGGAATACATTTTGAATGATATACCCCTCAAAAATATACCCGCAAAGGTAGAAAAACGATAAGTTGAGAAATATATTTTAAAAAGAAAAACAACACCCTCAGGAAAAGTACTCTTAGAAAAACTATTTTGACGATCTCATTTTCCATTACTTTTCTTTACTTTTTTTCTGTTTGAAAAGCATTTGTACGTCTTTTTATTTTGTTTCTTGGCCATAGAAAACCTTTTGCAGTTTTTGTCAAATGCTTGAATTTGTTTTGGAATAGAATACCTTATGTACATTTTCTGGACTATAACTTAAAATGGCGAATTTCTCGCATTTTTCATTCAAAGAGAGCATTTTATCTAAATCTAAATATATATATTAACTTATTAAAAAACATCGATTAGCTTATTAATAGTTTTAAGATAATTAATTATTTATAAATCTAAAGTAAATTATTTTTATTACAACTGATATTTGTACTTCAAAATTTAATTTTTTGAAGAGTTAAGTGAAAACTTGTAAATGAAGTTCAAATTATTTATAAAATTAAAAATATTTCATTTAATTGAAACTAAAGTTTTAATATTTATGTTTCCATAAATTTTATTATTGAAAATAAATTTTAATAGTATGTATTGAATTTTACATTTAAAATTAAATTTAAAAAAATCAGTGATATAAAAATTTATAATGTTCAAATCCGATAGAACTTTTTAAAAATTTTTATTATAAAGAAATTTAATTTTAAATTGATGTTTTTAACAATCATATTAATTATATATATAATGCTTTAATTTAACATAATTTTATTTTAAAAAATAAAGAAAATACGTAAAATTATTAAAATTAATTAAAATTTTATTAAAAAAGTTTATAAATTACACCTTTTCTGGACAGTTAATTAGGTTGAATTAATTGCAAAAATATTATATAACTGTACTAAAATATTAAAAATGCTAGTTGATTAAATTGACAATACACTTTTTAGAGTACAGCATTACCTGTTTATTTTTACATTAGCTGTAACAATTTGCTAATGTTTATAATTAACCAAAATTTAATTTTTGAAATTAATGAATTACACAGTAAAAGAGTGGAAAATGTCGATTTATATTTTATCTGTATCGGTCTCTCTCTTATAACAACTTGGGCCTGTGAGATTAACCACCATTATTTTTTATTCGTAAATGGCAGTAGATATAGTAACCATTAAAAATTAATCCATTTGATCATATAAAATTTATTATTTAAGGTGGAATTAGATTGTTTTAAATATACCATCTAATTATATGTTCATTTTCATTATTTTCAGCCCGTTCATATTCTTCCTCTCGTCTAATTTTTTATTTCCCCCTGTTTTGTATTCTTGCTTGACCATTGTAAATAAAAAGATATTAGTTGATATGATAAAAAGTAGTAAGAATCAATTCTGAACATTAAAATAATTTATTTTTTTAACATTAGCACTAAATAATTTTTAATAACTGTAAAAATCGGATTGACCAAACTAAATATAATCTTTCATTATTTTATTTAAGTTTGTTTTATTATAATATATATAATAATATACTTTAATAAATAGATCACATGAAGATTTTATGTATAATATATTTTTTTTCTAATGCAGCTGTCATACACTTAGACAGTTGGCTTTTATGCCTTAAGGCAATCGCCGCAACGACGCTACTCACTTAGCAGTATCCAGGGGGTGCGTGTAACTTGAAGATAAGCTACGGACGCCCCGCAGGTAATATTAACCCCGCAACCTCTACGATCCTGTTAGACCGGGACCTATGGTTTAAACTGGATTCCGAACCACTACAAACATCCATGGCACCTCCGAGACTGGAATCTGAAACCTGTGGTACCGAGCGCCAGAGCGCTAGCCACTCGGCTATTCAGGCCCTTATGTATAATATATACAATAAAAACGTATAATATATACGTTTCAATTTTAAATTTATGTGTGTGTGTGTAATGATTTACAAAACACATTAGTCAATCCATTACAACATCTTATAATAAATTTTTTTCGAGAAAAACACAATTTACTACTAGCAAGGTTAAAAAAATGTCAATCGAATCAGTGTTGTCTTAAATATTTAATGAAACAAGACATTTACGAAAGAAACTCTCTAAGGTTTTAAGAAAATGGGTAATGTTACTACTTAAACCTATTAGTTATCTTGTAACAAAAAGAATTACAAGTAGAATAATGGGTCTTACAAGTATTTGCTTCAAGGGTTTCGCGGGAACACTTTAAACAATGTATTTTTTCTAAAAAAAAAATTAAGTATAATAGGTGTTCTTAAAAGTTCGCAGGCTGACACATAGATGGCGCTACTAGTATTAAATCCATATGTTTTTTAGTTAGCCTTAACCTTCAAAAGACACGTGTATAAATTTGACAGCTGTTGCACTATTAGTATGTGAGTTATAGCATTTTTAGTGTTCATCACGTGCAGTCCACTCGGCTGACTGTCGATTGGACTCCGGTGCGAAATGATGGAGCCATGTTTTATCCATTGTCACATGTCGACGCAAAAATTCAGGTTTATTACGATTGAACAGCTCCAAACACCGCTTAGAATCATCAATTCGATGTTGTTTTGGGTCGATTGTGAGCTCGCGCGGCACCCACTTTGAACAGAACTTTCGCATATCCGAATATTCATTCACGATATGTCCAACACGTTCCTTTGATATCTTTAGGGTCTCAGCTATCTCAATCAACTTCACTTTACGGTTATCAGAAATTATTTTGTGGACTTTTTTGATGTTTTCGTCGGTAACAGCCTTTTGGAGCGTCCACTACGTGCATCGTCCTCGGTGCTCTTTTCGCCTCGTTTAAATTTAGCAAATCACTTCTCTACGGTTGATTTTCCTGGTGCAAAGTCCGAATAATATTTATCAAGCCAAGCCTTCGCTTCAATAGTATTTTTTTTCGCCAAAAGCAGTGATCTATTAACGCACGAAATTTCCTTTTTATCCATTTTTTCAAACTAACAAAAGTTGCTTCACTAAAAAGGCTATAACTCACATACTAATAGTGCAACAGCTGTCAAATTTATACACGTGTCTTTTTGAAGGTTAGGGCTATCTAAAAATCATATTGATTTAATACTAGTAGCGCCATCTATGTGTCAGTCTACGACCTTTCAGTCCACCTGTTATATTTTTAGATTGAAGTACACTTTTAAACATTCCGTTTAACAATTTTGCTTGCGTTAGATACTCTCATATTTAGTAAACTTATTGAATATAGGAATTTGTAATAATTTTGTATACATAAAATAATTTTGAAAATGATTATTTTCAATTTATTTCAAAAAGTTGCAAATAACAGTAATTAAATAAAATAGAATAATAGAGAAACATTGTCACATTAGATAAAGCCAAGAGCACTCAAACGAAAAGTACAAATATTGATGTGAAGCAATCTGTCATATTTGGCCCCTAATCTACTTGCTTTTCAAAGTAGCGACTGAAAAATATGCTATACTCAAGAAAAGTTGTTGTACACTGATCGTTTACACTGGAACTCCTTCATTGCTTTACATTCTAACCTACGTACTCTACATTTTTGCCACTATCGAAACATGCAAAAGAATTACCGAGGCAGTTTCTTATTTTATTAGCCAAATATCTATTGGATATTTCAATGCCATGTTTGAAAATTTCTGAGAAAGTTATGATACATCTAGCACATAACAATACTGTAACCGTGCTTCTTCCTACACATTGGTAAGAGACCTCCTGTGTCGTTCAGGAGAAATGATCAGTAGGTCTCGAGACTCTCACCCTAGAGGAAATATATTTAGCTCAACCCTGTGCATTAGTTGGCCTACAGACTCTCACCCAGAGATCAAGTACTTTTCGAGCGTACCTGCGTGTACCAGAGTATCGGGGTTTTAGCTTAGAAAGGGAATACTTCTACGAATCCATAATTATATGTCTTTAAATGTGTTAAATATTGTCTGTCTCTAATTTTAATGTGTGGTGTTTGTGCGTGTGTGAATAAAGCTGTGAGTTCTCCAACCTGTGCCTCAAGTATCTCAACCTAACCACATCCAGTTGCAATCTAGTGACCCAACCTGCACAGTACAATATAAGGTGGGGAATGCTTTCTTGACGCCATAGTGTACACAAAAACACCTGGAATAATAGACACCACTTAAATGAATATGCGGCGTATTTACATAACATGATCATCAGTAATGAATAGGCATTACGGATGCATGATGTTTTCATGCAGAATCTTCCAAACATAACAGCAGATCATCCTGATATCCTATAGCTCATGTATTGGAACTGGGACTATTCTGTATCAGACCTTAGTAGAATCTTTTACATATTCGGTGTCTTTACTGTTCATTCGTGACTTATGACGGCTCTATGGAAAGAAACCCTATCAAATAATAGCTACTAAAGGAGTCCAAAAGAGGCTATGGCTCAGAGCACACCTATTAAGATATTATTAAGCTTAAAACCGCTATGATATTCATTCAATTTGCAACCGTGTAAAGCAAACTCATATCAGTTATCCGCTAGTCCAGGGGTTTCCAAACTACTGCCCGCGGGCCAAATCCGGCCCTCCAACGTCATCAATCCAGCCCGCGACAGCGAATAGCTTATTGTTGCGGTAATAAGTTGGATAAAAACACAGAATGATAATAACTCGGTTTTATTGACTTGCTAGGTAAAGCTTAATGACAAGCATAATACGCAGAAAATTTAACTTAAGCATAACAACTAACACATTATTGAAATGAATCCCACTAATATTATAAACTAGTGAACATCCCGAGGTTACCCACGGTAGTTATGTTGGGGTAAAAGAGTATCGCATATGTATGTATATCGATGTCTGGAATGTATATATCCTGAATCGAACATATGATTTTCGTCCTGAAAATCCCTCAGGAACGGAAAAGCTAAATTAACGCGAATGAAGCCGCGGGTTATCCACTTGTAAAAAAATACTAATGAGATTTGTATAATTATATAGATAATGGCAAAAAAAATTAAAACGGTTTTGGCCCTTGGTACTTGCTGGAGAAACAGTATGGTCCTAAGGCTGGAAAGTTTGAAGACCCCTGCGCTAGTCTAACAGCTGCTACGTCAAAGTGTGAAATGAGTAGTTTCTGTGAAAATTCTCAGAAGTCCAGCTCTCATGTGACGTAATCCAACTAATCTTCTAGATGTATCTTACTTTTTCCAGAAATTTGTAAATATGGTGTTGAGACATAATGTGAGTTCTATGACGATAACGATGATGTTTTCTTAATTTGAATCCAAATCAGATGAATTAATTCATGATATGCTATGAAAGCTGTAGACATTTCCTCAATATTTTCTAAGTAAAGATTTTCTTCAAAATGTTACCAATGTAAGTTTACGTAAATGGTAGGAAAAGTTCCACATGTGGTCAAGGAAAAATTCTGTCTCTAGACGGTTATTACATTTTCTGCTTACAGTCTGCTTCCGTAATGCTTTGATTTATGTGGCTCTCTAATGGCTTCAGCTTGTTCTGGATTTTTTTTTTTTTTTTTTTGGATAGGTTTTTGAATCGTTTTTGTTATATTGGCAGATTTTGTCTCTGCTCTTTTAGTTAGTATCATACTAAAGCATTTACATCTAATAATGTGTTGCATCCAAAAAATGAAGATTTGGATGATATTGTAACAGAGATAAAAACAGTCATAGTGAAGACGAACCTAAACTAGAAAGAAGATAGTGAAGATCCCTAAAATAATTTTAACTCGTAAGAAGTAAGAGAATTGTTAAAAATACTTATATCCTGTCAAATACTTGCATCATGTATCTACTCATTGAATCATAATATAAATCCTTTCAATTAACATCTGTTTGATCTTTCCCTTTTAATTGCATTAATTTTGTTGTTTCTTATCCCACTTGATCGACAACAACATCTAGACCAAGTCCATGAACCCATGTGTTTCAAACATTAAAAAATCACTCCAGTACTGACGCTTCTCCGCTAGTATTGCTTCTCCGCTCCCACAACTGACTTTTCTGGCAACCAATGCATGTCCAGATATAGGCAGGAGTGGCTTAAGTCAAGCTACATTTCAGGTAAAGGGAATAAACTTTAAGGCTTGACACATGACGTTGAGCACGAAGATTACCAGATACATAATGTTTATATAGCTGTTACCAGTCGCATTCGGTATTAATCGAAATCTTGTCAGGAAGTTATTTCACCTAATGTTTTACAATCGTTTTAGGCACGAAATTGTCTTTGTCGGGTTAAAGTCACTGATTGGGTAATAAGTGTATTTTCTGCATAATAATTGCACTCTTTTATTACTTTATACAGCTTCTGCACGTGCAAGATGTTTTAACCTACTACGCTCGTACAAGATGTAATCGTTCATAAGGTTACCACTCTTACAACCACTCATGAGATCACGCTTCTGCAAAATATCTGATTTTTACAAAATTATTCGCTTTGATTTATCTAACTTTGCAAAATTCATCAAAACTCTTTTGGATTTCTTTATACATAGAAACGACGTTAAAAATATTTTAATTTTACCAATTCGTTAAAATATCCGATTCAATTAAACGCTTTTTAATACACTTTTATTAGTTTCACCTGTATGTTTGTTTGTATGTTTGTTTGTTTGTTTGTATGTTTGTTTGTTTGTTTGTTTGTAAGTTGTTTGTTTGTGTGTGTGTGTTTGTTTGTAACTGACTCTTTGGGCTCGATTTTGCCCTACTTTAAGCGATCATATATAATTTAAACGTTGTAAACTTATCAAGGACCGACGACACTAAAATATTTTTGATAAGTTTACTATCTCATCATGATTAGGATCACCAGGATTAGTGATTTTATTTTACCTTATGAAGAGCAATTTAACCAATGTAGGATGAAAATACCTAAGACATTCAAACCTACGTGGGACAGTGGCACAACGGATAACGCGCCTGACTACGATCAGGAGATTTTCTGCTCGAATCCTGGCTATCGACCTATTCGCATTTAGCCTTTGTTTTACTCACAATTATTGTAAGAACTATAGTTCCAGTGCTCCGTACTGGGACCTCAATTAAATATTATAGTTTAAAAACACTAAAAAACACGCTTTTAGAGTTAATCAAACTAAAAGCAAAAAATAATTGTTGACATAAGAATAAAATTACTGACGAAAAAAATTAATGTCACAGTTCTAAAGCGTGCTCGATATCAATCATTATAATTTTTCACTAGTTTCATTCCGAAATGCAGAAGTAGTTTAAAAATGTCATACAAATCACCCTACGGTTTTAGAACAGTGATATTCTTTTTCTCGTCAGAAATTATATTCTTATGTTAACAATTATTTTTTACTTTTTAGTTTGAAATTAACTCTAAAAGCGTGTTTTTAGTTTTTTTAAGCTATAATTTATCAAGGTTGATATAGATGAAGTGTTTATTAGTAATACATATCTCATTACAAACCAAAACAAATGTTCAAGTCACTTATTAATGGAGATAATCATCTCTTAAATTAAGGGGCAAGATGAGATTTGTACTTGATATATTTTGGTGTCAAAACGTCTAGATTAATAACACGAAGGAAGTAGCTGTTTTCGGATGAAAGAAGAAGCTATATTCTGTAGATGCTGAGTACACTTTTTTTTTTGTGTTATAAATAGCGAATCCATTGCAAGAATAATAAAATGGGACTATTGCTGATGCTGCTGACAAAAATAGCAGAAAGACATTCATTTATGGGGTGTCAGGTATTCAAATAAATCATTTCTCTTTAATATGATCTAAAATATTAACTTCCTCATGGTCAGGTAAAGCTGGTTATTATTGTGTAGCTGATTGAAAAATTAATATTTATCTTGAATCTAACAGAAAGAAAAATCATTAGCGCAATGAATAAAAGTCTCTTATAAATTGATTTTAATTAAAAGACTTTTAATAAGAACTAACCAGAAATCCCCTTTAGTTGTGTTTTAAAAGTGTTAAAAGTTGAAAATATTTTCTTTGGAAACATACATAGAAATTACTATTTAATTAGTCAACATCTCATAAAGAGATATTTGTTAAGATTAATATTTTTTCTTATTATAGGAAGATCACTTAATATTTAAATTTATCTTCCTTGACATTTTAATATAAGCTTTTGCATGTTTTTTAAACAAATGTTGTATTTATTTTGCTTAATATATTCAAATCATTTCTGTTTGCCAATTTAAATAAACACATATTTTTTGATTAGTCAAATAATTCTAATTATCCATTATTTGATATACAACTTTTTGAAAATTCCTTTTTAAAAATATATGTTGGTTCAAATAGATTTCTACAATTTAATGCAATTTTAAATTGGAAAATGCTTTAGGCTGTCCCGTTAGGATAATAAATAAACATACAAACAAAATATTGTAGATGGAGGCACTGCCTCTAGATTATACAGTATCAGTAGAGAAAATATTAACAATTTATAAAAATAACTTGGTGACCGTCATTATTTGTTTTAATGGTTAAATAAACATAGCGATTGAAAAGTTATTAAACAGTTATATTGATTACAAAAAACATGGAAGTGATAAACGTGGAATTGATTACAAAAAAACATTATCATCTTTTTTAATGTGAGTAGGTTAATATTTTTTTATTTTTCAACATTCTTTATAAAATGGCTGTTTCTTCTCCCAGTGCTGAATTGGAAATGCTTACAACCACCGGTTACTTATGGTTTATTGTAAAAAAAAAAAAATTAAATCGTTATTTAAATATATATTGTCGAGTCGAATTATCACATATATTGTCATTTCAACTATTCATTTTAATAGACAACTTTTTTGATAAACACATTTATTAAACTTTTATTTCTGATAATAAAACAATATAAACTCATGTTTGTGAAAATTGCAACACCATGAAGGACTTACGCGAGTGAGCTGAAATTTTCAGGAAATGCAAATTAGAAAGAATTAGACGAAAGAAAGCGAGATTTGAACAACTTACAGAGTTTGAACGGGGGAGAATCATCGGCCTTCGTGAAGCTGGATTATCTTATCGTGCAGTAGCCGCTCATGTGCAGCGTAACAGCAGCACAGTGATGCGTCTTTGGAAGCAGTGGACGGACGAGTGTCGGACAACTCGGAAATCCGGGAGTGAACCCCGAAATGTGACGTCAGCTCGCGCTGACAGACACCTGGTCCGCATGGCGCTGACGGACCGTACAGCTTCCTCTAGACAATTGGCAGCAAAGTGGTCAATAGCTACAGGTGTTTCATTGTGTGCTTCATCAATTCGTAGACGTCTGCTGCAGCGGCGCGCAAGGACTCCTTTTATACAGCATCCCTCACGCTAAACCATCGCCGCCTGCGGCTACAATGGGCCGCTCAGCATAGAGACTGGCGTGCTGATTGGTAGCATGTCGGGTTTTCTGACGAATCCCGCTTTAATTTGTGGTACCATGATGGCCGCATGCCGTGTAGACGCTATGCCGGTGAACGGCACCTTCCGGAGTGCATTATCGAACGCCACAGTGGACGAACACCAGGAAGTATGGTCTGGGGTGCCATAGCATATCATGGACGATCTCAATTGCTAAGAATTGTGGGCAATCTGAGCAGCAACCGGTACATCAGTGAAGTTCTACAGCCCCAAGCTGTTCCCTTCCTTCAAAGCTTGCCAGGCGCTGTATTTTAACAGGACAATGCCCGCCCTCATATCGCTAGGACTGTTCAATCCTTCTTTGCAACGCGGCAGGTACAGCTTCTTCCTTGGCCTGCGTATTCCTTGGATGTGTCGCCGATTGAACATGTGTGGGATTTCGTTGGTCGGCGTCTCGCTCGTGATCCTCGTCCTGTTGCTTCTGCAGACGAACTTTGGGTGCACATACAAACAATATGGAATGCTCTTACTCAGGCAGACATTCAAAATTAGTTTGACTCCATGCCACGTCGTGTAGCAGCACTTATTGCGGCTTGTGGTAGCTACACAAAATACTGATTCCGATCTCTTGTTATTGTTTGTTTGCTTTTGAACATTTAATCATGTATTTGTACCACTACCACTCAACTGTGTATTAAATTTCATTCAGTTATGACAATTCCTTCATGGTGTTGCAATTTTCACAAACATGAGTTTATATTCGTTAGAATTCATTACAAAAATCATTATCAGCTATTAATGACCGCGGTGAGAATAATAACTTTTATTTCTTCAACATTCTTTATAGAATAGTCATTTCTGCTCCAAGTACTGCAATAAAAACGCCTACAACTTCCAGTTATTTATGGTTATTGTAATAAACAAATTAAATTATCATTTAACTATATATTACCATGTCAAATTATCATATATATTGCCATTTTAATTATTCATCTTAATAGAGGATATTTTGACTGAAAAGTTTATTAAACTTCTTGTTTTTCTTATAATGAAATAATATTCCTTAGTAAACGAATTGAAATGAAAAGAAATTGCTTAATTTTTATACATAACAATAAAAAAGTAATTAAACAGTTATATTGATTACAGGAAACATGGAATTGATTACAAAAAACATTATTATGTCTTTAATGTTCGTGATGAAGATAAGACTTTTATACAACTACAACATTCTTTATAAAATGGCTATGTCTGCTTCCAGTGCAGCAATACTAAAAACGCCTAAAACCTCCAGTTACTTATGGCTTATTGTAATAAACAAATTAAATTGTTCTTTAAATATATATTAATATGTAAAATTATCATATATATCGTCGTTTTAATTATTCATCTTAAGACCTTTTGGCTAAAAAGTTTATTAAACTTTTTATTTCTGATAATGAAGCAACTTCAAATGAAAAGGAATTGTTTAATTTTTGTACATAGCGATAGAAAAGTAATTAAACAATTACATTGATTACAAAAAACATTATAATCTTTTTAATGTCCGTGCTGAGGCTGATAATTTTATGTAGCTTCAACATTCCTTATAAAATGGCTGTGTGTGTGTTTCCAGTGCTGCCTCCAGTTATTTATGGTTATTGTAATAAACAAATTAACTTGTCATTTAAATATATATTGCCATGTCAAATTATCATATATATTGTCATTTCAACTATTCATCTTAATAGAGGACTTTTTGGCTAGCAAAGTTTTTGTTTCTGATAATGACACAATATATATTCGTTAGCAAAATAATTGAACTGAAAAGTAATTGCTTAATTTTTATAAATTTGCTATTCCTTAGAATTGCTTATTGATCAGCTATTAACAAAAGTTGTTACCTCCAAATTTGCAAAAAATTAGTAAACATTGAATTAAAATACTTTTTAACATGTAGATGTTTATTAATTTTTTTATTAAACAAGGCTCAGATAAAAATCAATGTTACATTTTCTCATGAAAATCTGAAATTCTTTCAAAAACATTATTTATTTATTGACATTTTAAGGTGAAATTAATATATGATAAGGTGGCCTTCTGGGCCAGGTATTAAAAAAGCAAAGTGGCCGTTTGTATACTGAACAAGCAATTCTAGGAAATAATAAATTCATATAAATTAAGCACTTTGTTGCTATTTTACGAATATAAATTGTTTCATTATAAGAAACAAAAAGTTTTGTAAATTTATTATCCAGAATGCCCTTGTTGAAAAATAATAGTTAAAATAAAAATTTGAATAATCTAACATTTTTTCAAAATGGGCGGTAAAATAACACGAGATTGCGGCATCTTTGTATTTCAGCATGATAATTTAATAAGGTAGAAAATTAATAGCCTTACCATAAATATTAATATTTATAAATTAATTAATTCCATGTTTTCTGCGATCAATAAAATAGTTTAATTACTTTCGATGTTTATCTTTATCTAATAGTTGAGATTAATAATAAACTTCGAAAAGTACTTACTTACTTTTATAAGCTATTAATATTTTCATATCGATGTTTTAAAAAATATATATCATTAATTCTATAAATACAAAATTAATTTTTATTGGATATTTATTGTTGGAATACATAATTAAGTTTTTTTTTTCCAATATTGTGATATTTTTATAAAATAGTTACAGTTAGTAAAGAACACTGAATTATTTATAAGCAATGATGAATAAATAGTAGAGTAGAAGTTAGAGAAAAAAAGTAGAAAATGAGATAAGTATAAAAGAAAATATCAGTAGTTTCTTTCTGAATATATTATCAGAATGTTTAGAAATGCACTTTTTAATTTTCTATCTTGTTTGATAATTCTTCTTTTCGATAATTATCCTTAATGTTTACATTTAATATTTAAAGATCTTACTTAATTTTTGTTTTTAAAAATAATTAAAAATATAAGTACGATTAATGAATAAAGACTGACTTATTTTATTTTGTAATAAGCAAGAAAATTTACCTTGAAAATATATTTATAACGATGAAAGATGATTCAAAATTCAAAGAAACATAAAATGAGAAATGTCTTAGAATTTTTACAACATAACGAGGTTTACATTGAATTTAATCCAAATTAGTCCTAAAAAAATACAAATATAAGTCATTTTGTTAAAAATATTTTATTATTAATGCTAAGAAAGGATGAAAATTCTTCTTTCATTGCAATTTTTCTGAATACATAAAAGAATGATTTGGAATAAAGTTCGTTATTTTAAAAGAAATTGCAGCTTCAAGATTATAGAATTAAAAGATCAAAAGATTATTAAAATAAAAATTTTTTACACTAAGTCACTATTTAAATATTATTAAAATATTAGGAAATAAACCTTTTACGTGTAATCATTAAAGCTATAATTAATTCTGAGTTTCAAAATACAAATTTTACTAAATGTTTTTTTTTTTGTGCTTATATCGTTGCCATCTTTTTTTTTATTCAACTCTTAACTTGATGGTGAATTTAGTGAAGCTTTTTATACCACAAAAAGAAAAAAAGAAATTATTTGATGAGAATTATTTTGCAGAAAAAAATAACCTAAATCCAGTAAAAGTAATCAAAATATTTGCGATAAAAAAATTGAATTCTTTGATTGATTTTAGGAATTGCTAATATTTTTATTGGATAAAGAAGAACAGAAGAATGTCATTGTTCGTAGGAATTTGTTATTAATCACTGTTCTTCTGAAACATTTGCTATAGATAGTCGAGAAAAATATCATTTTGGGAAGATTGATTATTGATAAATCCCACCAGACTGAATTTTTTATAAAAATAGTGTTCTATATTGGGAAGATTGATTATTGATTGATAAATCCACTTTTTCATTTTTATCTTTGAACAAAAATATTTTTAACGGATTTCAGACTTCTTTAATGATAAAATTAGATCTGTTATGTATGGCTAGTAGAATCGTATGATTATTTCTAGGGGGAATGATATGTAAATGATTATATGTGAGAATGATATGTAAATGATGATATGAAAGGTTCGCTTAGAATGAAAATGAACGATTTAATTCCGGCTGCTGTAACTAAAATGAAAAGCGAGTTGTTGTGGTAAACTACAGTGATTCGTATCAACACCTGAACTGCATGATTACTTTAGAATATTTTATTAATTTTATATGAAAAATGTGAAAGTAATCCCTGAAGGTTCTTTGGAATTCTTCATGACTTCTGGGAACTTTCTTTTTTTACATCTGAGACTATAAAGACCTAGCAATGTGTGATTGTAAAATGGTGAATCGTCAATAATTCCACAAAAGTAGTGGATGCCCATCCAAATGTTGGTTAAATAAATATTATTGTTTTGCCAGTGGAAACTTAAGGAATGTCACCTTATGAACAAGGGCAGAAGAATTTGGGACCTGCACTAAGTGCAGGACTATTCAAGTATCATCTGTTCATATTTTTAAAATATCTTGATTTTACATTGGATGAGGTTTTTCTGAACCTCTTCTATTATTGGACTTTTTAGAGGTTTAAGGACTTGGTTTAATATCTAGACCATATAGGAGATCAGAACATCAGAAAAAAAAACATAAATATGTACAGAGAAAGTTTCTTAATTCGTTATTTTATTTCAAGGCAATTGCATTATATTTCTTAACGGGGTTGATTTGTTGATTTTTTTGTATTTTAAAATTATGTGATAAACTTGAAGAGTTCTCAGAAAACATCAAGCAGTTATTTTATAATACCGCAATTTTTTTTATGCAAATATTTTTCTATACACCATACAGTTGAAGCTTCAGAACACTGAAGTTGAACGTATGGATGGTGCGCAAAACAGCAGAAGTTGCATTTGAGTATTTTTTTCGTCTTTTCGGTTAAAATTGCGAATATTTTTAATATTGTTGTTTTACTGCTGGGAAACCTAACCTAAAGTCATCCACCGTTAGAAGGACAGATATGTGTGCAATTTCAGCATTTCTAAGATCCACCGCAAAATCCTATTACATTTTACGATTTTAAACAAACATCCATTTTTTTTTCAGAAATTTACCGTGAAATGTGTGCTAATTCTCAATCCAAGCAGAGAAATTTTCCATCCTGTGTTTTACCCTACTCATTACAGAAACCATCAGGAAACTTTTGGTCTTTCATAATAACCTATTAGTTGTTGAACAAATTTCCTTTATTTCGGAGACTAAATGCTCTGTCGAATAATCAGGATTATTTTTTATTTTTTAATAAACTACAAAACTACTTGTAAAACTTTCTATTGGTTTATGATTGAGAAAGCTAAACCTCAAAAGCTGTATTTTGTTTCAAATAATATTGTGTGCATAAATTTGTGCAATTTAATTATCAAAAATGAAACCGAAAACTAAATGTGGTAAAATTTTGTTTGTCCTTCTACTCAAGAAGTATGTTGTGAAATTTCACCTGTCAAAGATACAAATTCAATGCAGATAAAATAATTACGAAAATCTAATTATCTTTAAATAGCAACCTGGAAAATATCAGGCCCATTTCTATGTGTGCTAATTAAAAATAGATTATGTCAAAGAATACTTTCCTTTTCTATTCCACTTTAATTTCCTGTTCTATTTCATATTAATATTCTATTTTAATTTAAAAAACTAGAATTGGGTCAAAAGAGGCATTCCTTATTGGAATATAGAATTCTATGAAATATTTCAGGATCTTTATCATCAAAAACAATTTATGCCTTATTTCTAATATTCTAATAATTCTTATTTTATTAATCCTTTAGTCATAATAGATAAATCTCACAAACATGTGTTGGATATATACATGAGTACAAATAGTAATTTTGCACAAATTGTTCTTGTATTTATTTATTGCTATTTATTTTTGTTGTTAGTATTTCTTATTGTTATTTCATACAACAGTTGGCTAATAATTGATTTATTTTTAAATATTAAAATTCCTTGAAATTTTAAAAAAATATATATCCAATTTAGAAATGCAAAATTATAATTGCAGGATTGTTACTTATTAGAATTAATAATTCTTGAAAATAAATTTTACTTTTATTTTTGTAATGCTGATCAGTTTGATTTAAAATTAAGAAACTGTTCAAAATGATCAGTTCATGTAAGTGTTACTTAAAATTCTAAAATTGTAACGGTAAAGAATTTAATTTAAATAATAGTCCTCGAGCAAATTTTATTTCAATTTATGAAGTTCAAAGTAATCGAATTCTTGAAAACTACTTAAAACAAATATGCCATAAACTACTCCAACAATCGTAAATATGTTTAAACATTTAGGTTAATAATACATATTTTAGAGTAATGAATAAATATTATGGTAATGGAACATGATTAAATTAGAGATGATAAAAATAAACTTTTTTCTCTCAAATCGCAAAATAGGGGCCGTAGGGATTTGGCGACTTTTTTGTGGAGAAAAATGAACGATGTGTTGCCAAATGTGATAACTCGGGTTTCTGATAGTGTTTGTGATTCGCTTTTTTACTTACACTCGCAACTAGTTACTTGGCGGATTTTCGCTAAAATAACTTTTGAAGTCAAATCCCAACGGTCCCTGATTGGCGAAATATCCTTATTTTATTTTGAATGGAAAATGTATTGTATCAGGCTTAAATTGTTTATTTTTATAAAGTCAAAATAATTGCTATGTTGCATGAGTTGATGATTTAGTATGCTTTACTTTTTATATTTTTCAATTGAAGACATAAATTATGAAATGAAAAGAAGAAAATAGAAATAGAAATGTTAAAATTTAAAACTACAAATTGACTTGTAATAAACACCTCTTAAATTGATTTTCGCGTTTACATTTTTCTTTTGTTGAATATGATAGTGAAAAAATAGCTATTCATCAGATACCTAAAACATTAGGCAAGGATTGTAACTTTGTGTCTGACGCATATGTATTATTTATACATACATACATACATTATATATATATATATATATATATATATAACAGAAGAGAACAGTAATATTATATATATTTATTTAATTTAACCAGAAGTTTTATTTAACATCAGATGTTAGTAAATAAAACACATTAAAAAATTTTAGTAGTTTAGTACGAGAATTCTAAATGATCACGGTATTAATGCATAAGTTATTCTTTGTGGTATACATAAAGATATCGCATTTAAAATATAAGTTAAATTATTTGCTTTTAAAATGTATATACTCTTTTAGTAATGTTATTTTTTACGATTCATTTTACTAGATGTTTGCATGACTACAAAATAAATATACAAAGATACAGACATTTTAAAACTTTATCATTATCATTTGGCGTGCATGTTTCAAATAAATAACTAAAAAAATATTTATGTATACATTTGTTTTTTTTATATTACCATAAAGGCAGAATCAAAAACGGTTGCGTGACAAATTATTTCAAGTTGCGTCCCATATTTTTGAAATCGTCTTTACTTTTAAAACCCGTGTGCGTTTTTCCATTTTAAGAAAATTGTTCTATTTTAAGAAAAATGTTGTAGATTTGGGAAATGGACACAAACTATAATGAAGAAAATAATGTACTACTGTGTCCATAAAGTAAGACCAATTTTCAATTTAAAATTCCCGGACTTATGTAATTTCAATTTTTTTTCTTTTTTTAGGTTCCTTGTACTTGTCCTTGACATCTGTGTGAAATTTTGCCGTCAAAATATTCATTAGTGTTTGAGTTACGCTTGGCTTTGTGAGACGCTAAAACTGATTCAGCGATTTTTGAATTGTTTGAATTAATTGAGCAAAGAACTTGCCTTAAATTTTGTTGGCGGAAACGTAAAGAATGTTGTAGAAGGCCTTCAGTGAGCATTCCTATATCGGAAAGAAATGTTTAGAAGAGGTATAAAAACAGTTCAAAGAAGGCAGAGAACGTTGAAGACGAAGGGCACTCTGGTCGACTATCAACCGAAGAAGCTCATGTCCAGAAAATTAAAGATTTTGTACTTGCAAACCGTTGATTTACAATTAGAGACCTTATTGATGATGTTGGAATTTCAAAAGAGTTGTCAATTCCATTTGGGCTTCAAACGTCAAATCTCGATTGATACCAAAACACTGAATGCGCCAGCTGACACAATTGCATTCATTCTTCAGTGACTTTTTCGGCAAAAATGAAATCATTTGCTCCACATTTCCACAAACCATTTGTTCCATTCAACCAACGTATTCCCACCATGTGACTTCTGGCTATTCCATAAACTTCTTCCGGGACACCATTTTGAATCGACTTTCAACGTGAATCACCGCGCTTGCTTTGAAGGCCATCCCTGCCGATGACTTTTTAGCATGCATGGAGGATTGGAAAAAAAGTTGGCATAAGTGCAGTGTGTCCGGAGGGGATTACTTTGAAGGCGAAGAAATAAATTTATTTATACTAAATAAAGAGTTTTTCAAAAAAATTGGTCTTACTTTTTGGGCACAGTGGTATTATGTATCTACCTATGCTGATATCCATTTCTAAATTTTTGCAACATTTTGCTGTGGTTAACAAATAGCCCAGTTAACCTTAACTCTTTTAGAAGCCAGAGTACCATTTTATGAACAATTTACGAAATAACCTACCCTTTATTCCCCAGTTTTAATTGTTATTTACACAATAACGTGCCTGTTAACTAATTAAACCTTTTGTTTTGAGCAGTTATTCTACGAACAACGGCCTTATCTTGAAAATCTCGAATATCGTAGAAAGTTCATTTAATAATCACAGAAAACGTGATGGGCATTAAGTGTCTACTAGGACTCCGTTATCAAACACTAAATTGTAGTGTTGAATCTGATAGAAACAATTGCAACCCTTCTGGGCTTTTATAGAAGTTGTAAATCTACAAAACAGCATTCTACTTCAAAAAAAAAGGCTATTATATTTGACATTACAACAAAGGCCTTACCTTCAACTTCAAAGTGATTAGTACATGATTAAAAGCCGAGTGAATGAATGACGTTTAAAAAGTGAATCAAATTGTTGTATTAAAAGCAGAAATACTTTTAATCTTTACATTTTTAATTTTTATTTTTTAATTTGTTGGTTGTAGATAATTAGTGTGCATAATCAGAAGATATGTGCTTGTAATGTTAAAAAGTGATTGAATTTTTGAAACACGTCGTTTAAATTTGTTTCAAACTTATATATTTAAAATTTGCACATTAATAATGGTGGGGATAAATAAATAGTGGTGATTGAAATAATAAAGATGAAATATTAAAGATTGAAATATTTTTACTTCATTTTATCAAAATGGTATAATAAATATTATGTCATATTATAATTGTAACGTTTAATTTGATTACGATTCTTTTTCTGTTTGTCTTGATTTCTTTAAAATATTTTATTAAATTAATTTTTTTTATGTTTTTTTTTGTTAGTAAATTATAACATTGAAAAAAATATTTGTAATTTTGAATATTTCTCAATTAAATTTTCTAAATAGAAAAAAAATATCAAAAATCAATCAATGTTTATTTATTCATATTTTAATTGAATTAATTTTTTTTTTTGCTTTAGAATTTGAATTTGACTTACTATGCAAACTTGTTTACACAATTTTATTATTTGATATTGATTTATAATAGAAAATATTATAAAATTAATTAGTAATTATTTAATATTTATTAAAATTATTAAATACAATATTTTTATTAAACATTTCAAGAAATGACAAAAAATGCTTTTCGTGAATTTACTATATTACTAAACTGTCAGATATTTCCTGGCCAGACGCGAGGTGCTGCCACAAACAAAAAGTTATTTTGTTACCAGACAGAAGAAATCTTTTCAACAACACTATGTCAAATTTTGTGCCATTGTGTTGCAGCCATTGAAAGCAAACATCTTTTGAATTGTTTTCACCCTGGAAAAAGCGAGTTTCGTTTCGTGATAAAACTCTATTTTTTGGAAAAAAAAACGCAAAAGGAAAAAATTGGAAACGTTATATGAAAATATAATCCATCAAATTTGGGGGTTACGTTTTGGATGATGGAGTTTAAAAGTAGTCGCAGAACTATTAGTAACGATCCATGTCCAGTTTGTCCAAATGAAGTAATTACAAAATTATTAAAAAATACATGATATGAATTTTAACGACACAAAAATGAAATTATGTGAGATAGCTGAGGCGGTATGAATCTCCAAAGAATGTAATTTGAATGAACATTTACATACGAAAAAGCTATGTGCACTACGTCTTCAGTGTCAGCTCGCAACGGATCATGAACGTGAACGTATTCGTGCTTCTCAGAGTAATGAAGCTGAATTTCGTCATCCGTACATCACAATTGAGGAAACATGGATTCTCGAATCGAGTCAGGAAGCAAAACATTGGATTCTAGCCGGTAGAAGCAATCAAGGATGCAATAATCCACCAGAAGATTCTTGGCAACTGTTTTTTGGGATGCACATGATATAAGGACTGATTATCTTCAGAAAGGTAAACCCATAACAAAGTATATTATACATCATTGTTGTACTGATTGGATGAATGCATAAAGTAAAAAAGAGATTTTAGGCAAGACAATATAATGTTTCATCATGGCAATACTCCAAAACACAGATCAGTAAAAAAGATGGTAAAATTGGAGGAATTGCGATACCAATTGCTCGACGACTTAACTGATTTACTACATTTGGCTGCCACACACAAATGAACGTGAACGTGTACATTCTTCTTAATGTAATGAAGCTGAATGTCATTGTCTGTATCACAATTGATGAAACATGATATAAAAATCGAATAGAATCGAAGCCCTGAATCGATTCAGCAAGCAAAACAATGTTCCAGCCAGTAGAAGCAATAAAAGACGCTATAATCAGCTGGAAAGGTCTTGGCAACTGTATTTTGGGATGCCCATGATGTAATGATGACTGATTATCTTGAGAAAGTTAAAACAAAAACAAAGGAATATTATGCATTCATTGGACTGATTGTAAGAAGAAATAAAGTAAAAAGTTTCATTTAGACACATGTATTGTTTCATCAAGACAATGCTCCGACAAACAGATCAGCAAAAAGATGGCAAAATTGAACGAATTGCGATACCAATAGCTCGACAACTCAACTGGTTTACTACATTTCGCCCTCTGCAACTATTATTTATTACTTAAACTTTAAAAATAGCTCGCAAGCAAGAGTTTTCATTCAAATAAAAATTCTAAATGCCAAACAGATAGATATTTTGGCTGTTTAACGAAAGTATTATTTGCATGGTGAAAAAAGTCAAAAGATAATTGCATTTTTTGTAACAAACTGAAAAACAACATGATAAAATGGAACAATTTTTTCCTAAAAAAAATTATTTCCTTTTTTAAATTACAGGTTTATCAGACAGCCTAGTGCATCCTACTAGTTTTCTATTACTATTTTAACTTATCTTTTCAATTATTAGTGTGTTTACGACTTTAAATTTTAAAACAATTATTTTAAATATTGCGTTATATTAATTTTTTCTATCAATGCTAACTTTTATTCATACATCATTGTAATAATCTATTTTCCAACATTCTTAACAATGCTGTGTAAATAATTCATTTAATGTATGAATACTTTTTTTTTTCTGTTTATAATTTATTTACTCTGCGTATTTATTTGACCTGTATATACTATAATATAAAACTTGAATTATTTTACAGTAAAAATCTCTGAAACATTTGATAATATACTATAAATTAGCATGGATAAAAAAAGTTTTTTAATTGAGTATTTTTATAAGTTAATTAAACAGATCT
Source organism: Caerostris extrusa (assembly GCA_021605095.1). Lineage (NCBI taxonomy): Eukaryota > Metazoa > Arthropoda > Arachnida > Araneae > Araneidae > Caerostris > Caerostris extrusa. The sequence goes on along the minus strand of BPLR01021706.1, from coordinate 11,785 downwards.
ATTTGTTAAAAACGAAAATAACAATGCTTTTGTCTACTAATGTAAGAATAATATTCAGATTAGATTCAATTAAAAAATGTATCTTTTGTTCTAATCTTTTGGTTTCTCTTGTATTTACTAAAATTATTTTTTTAAATTTCAATATATATATTTATTATTATATCAATTTGTGATTATTTAAATACATATCAATTGCTTATATTTTTGTTTTTAATCAGATTTATCTTTAAAAAAACATTATTTTAAGCTTTGAAATTTTTTTGTATAGAAATTATAATAAATGTGTCATCTTATTTATTAGCAAAAAAAAAAAAAAAAAAAGAGTTATTCCTTGTAGAAAACAAGAATCAAAATAATATATATATTTCTTTTAAATAGAAAATTAACATTTGAATAATTTTCACACGGAAAAAAGAAAATTTAGAATTTTAAAAGCAACTTTAATTTGAAAACGATATATTCAATGATCAACAAACACTAATTAAATATATTAAAAATTAAAAACGAATCAATTGCTAATTTTAAAGACCATTATATGCACAGTTATCTTTAAGTTGAAGTTTCTTGAAATGAAATATGATTGTCTGAAATGATCGTATATGTTTTTAGGCTCCTTTATCGTATCTATTCTGGAAATAACCATTGCAAATCTATAGGTCGGAATGTCCTTCCTTTAGACTGAAGAAGGTAGGAATATATAGCCCAAATACTACTCCAGAAGTTGTTCGTTTCAAATTGTGATGGGGTATTTTGGTTAAAGTAAGATCTCCTGGGTATAGGCTGGGTAACGCTGAATGTACTACATATCTACTAATCAAATAGACTTAGTAGAGAAATACTAGGCTACACTTCATCTTACAGATAAATTTGTTTTGCTCTAGTATACTTACGGTTTTCATTTTGGGTTATGAACTCGCTGAATTAATTCTTTAATTAAATATTTAGACCAAAAATAATTATGTTGTTTGTTTATGATTTTTTTGTTTCTTAGTATAAAGTATGTAAATATATCGGTTTATTCAAACTTACAGAAATATTTTGAAAATCAACAATACCTAATTGAAAATACATCTTTATGGAAAAATTTATTAAAAATTTTAATATCATTAGTCACCAATAAAAGAGATAGCCTTTCCTAATTTTTTTCTAAGAAATTATCATAAATTTATCTTTTTAGTTATTAAAAATATTTTATTTATATTTGATTTCTAGCCAAATAAAAAACCTTTGCACTCATAAATACATTGCAGTAAAATATATCAAGAGTTTTTAAAATTTCAGATTTATAAAGGGAAATGAATTACTACTTATCAATCAGTGACTAAATATTATTAATTTTTAAGTACACAATTATCAAAACTTTGTGTTTTACAGAAAGGCTGTCGTTATTTTTCATTAATTAAAACATATTTCATTTGTACGTGTCAGAAATATATCATAATAATTTAACATATCCGTGCCCAACAGTATCAAACCTACTGATTTTCCATATTATTTGAGAAATGATCTCAAAAAAAAAAACTTAAAATGTCTCAAATAAAAAATATTTCTCAATAAATTACTGAAAGAAATTTATGTTTTTCTACCACGGAAAAAAAACCAGAAAAAAAGTTTCAAACTCTGTCTGAAAGGATATGCTTTCTGCTTTTTGAAAACAATTTCTCTTGCTGCAGCCAGAGCCTGGAATTAATATTAACATAAATGAACTGCTAAAAAAACTGTTTTTTATAAAGTAAAAAAAAAAAAACTGTTTTGTAGATCCCAAAGCTAATTATATTTTTCGCAACAAGTTCTCCAGTTTGAAGTCTAAAATGCAGATTTTGCAAAGCCATGTTTGTTTACAAAAGAAATTTCTCAGAAAATATTTATTTTTAAACTAAAAAAAAAAAAAAAAAAAAATTCGTCAAAATAACAAATTTTATATATTTTTTTTTTTTACTAAAAAAAAGTAATGAAAAAAATTTTCTTTCATTAGTAATCATGCGTAAATATTATGATATCTTCTTTTGAAATACTTAAACATTTTATAAAATATGACACTAAATTTTGTTTAATTAATAATATCTGTTGTTTCTTTCAGAATATACTCTCAGAATGTTTAGAAATATAATTTCAATCTTCTAATTTTTGTTTAATAGTTCTTCTATTCAATAATTATCTTTTGTTCGCATTTAATATTAAAGAGAATACTTAATATTGCTTTTAAAATAATTAAAATATAAGTACGATTAATGTATAAACAATAACTTATTTTATTTTGTATTAAGCAGGAAAATTTAAATTAGCAAAAATACATTTATAGATATGAAAGAAGATTCAATAACAATAAAAAAATCTCTATATATATTTATCGTTACCTACGTAATTAAGTTTTTTTCAACATTGTGAAATAGTTTCAACAGTTAAAAAGTTCGACACTGAATTATTTATAAGCAAAGATGAATAAATAGTAAAGTAGAAATTAGAGTAAAAAGAATTTAAAATGATATAAATATAAAATGCCTTTTCTAATTTTCCTCTCAGAAATTAACAGAAAGTTATCTTTTAGTAATTAAAAATATCTTATTTATATTTGATTTCAACTTTGAGTGGCTAATTAAACAACTATGTACTCATAAATACATTACAGTAAAAGATATCTTTAAAATTTTAGAATAATAAATGGAATTATTTATTAATCAGTGACTAAATCTTATTAACTTAAAGTTCACGATGATTAAAATTTTGTGTTTTACAGAGAGGTTTTTGTGATATTTTTGCTGTTGTCGTTATTTTCCCATTTATTAAAAATTATTTAGTTTGTATGTGTAGGAAATGTATCAAAATCTTTTAACATATACGTGCAAACAAAATGAAACCTATTGATTTTCCTTATTATTTGAGAAATGATCTCCAAAAAAACAATCTCAAAATAATCTGAAGTAAAAAAAAAAATTGTGGATATATTAAAAGAAAGAAATTTGCGTTTGTCTACCACGGAGAAACAAGAAAAAAAAAACGTTCCAAGCACTGGCTGAAAGGATACGTTTTCTGCTTTTTGAAAGCCATTTCTCTTTCTGCAGCTGTTGCCTGGACTTAATATTTACATAAATGAACTACTAAAAAACAGTTTTTATAAAGTACAAAAAAAAAAAAAAACCGTTTTGCAGATCCCAAAGCTAATTATATTTTTCGCAACAACATAAGTTTGAAATCTAAAATGGAGATTTTGCAAACCGTGTTTGTTTACGAAAGAAATTTCTCAAAAAATATTTATTTTTAAGTTATTAAAAAAAAAGAATTTATGAACTTTCTGAAAATAACTTTAACACTTTATAATATGATTGAAAAATTTTTTTTTGTTTTATTCATGAATATGCTTCGTTAATCAAAGTAATGATGAAAAAAGATTTTTTTTTTTCATTAGTAATAATGCACGTAAATAAATTAGGATCTTTTCTTTTGAAACACTTAAATAATATTTACTGTATGAAATAATGACACTATATGAGCGGAATTCTGGTTTCATGAGTGAAATACCAGTAGTATCTTTCAGAATTTATTCTGAGAATGTTTAGAAATGCACTTTCAATTTTATATTTTTTTGTTTGACAATTCTTCTTTTCAACAATTATTTTTTAACGTTCCAATTTAATATTAAAGAGCTTACTTACTTTTGTTTTTTTAAATAATTAAAATATATACACGATTAATGGATAAACATTAAATTATTTTATTCTGTATTAAGCAGGAAAATTTAAATAAGCACAAATACATTTATATATATGATAGAAGATCTAATATTAATAAAAAATCTATATATATATATTTATCCTTTGCCTATGTAATTAAGTTTTTTTTACTATTTTGACATATTATAAATTGGTTACAGTTAAAAGTTCGACACTGAATTATTTATAAGCAAAGATGGATAAATAGTAGAATAGTAGAGTAGAAATTAAAGAGTTGAAAATGAAATGAATATGACATGCCTTTTCTGCTATGAAATTAACAGAAAGTTCCTTTTAGTTAGTAAAAATATCTTATTTATATTTGATTTTAACTTAAGGTAGCCAATTAAAAAATTTTGTACTCATAAATACATTGCAGTAAAAGGTATCTTTAAAATTTTAGAATTATGAAGAGAATTATTTATTAATCAGTGACTAAATATTATTAATTTGAAAGTTCAAAAAATGATTAAAATTTTGTGTTCACAGAAAGGTCTTTCCGTGATATTTTTGATGTTGTCGTTATTTTTTCCTTTATTAAAAATTATTGAATTTGTACGTGTAAATACATATTTTTTTAACATATACGTGCCCAACAGTATGAAACCTATTGAATCCATCTTATCATTTGAGAAATGATCTCAAAAAAAAAAAAAAAAAAAAAACTTAAAATAGTCTCAAGTAAAAAAATATTCTCAATATATTAAAAGAAAGAAATTTGCGTTTTTCTACCACGGTGAAACAAGAAAAAAAAAAAATTTCCAAACGCTGGCTGAAAGGATATGTTTTCTGCATTTTGAAAATAATTTCTCTTTCTGCAGCCAGAGCCTGGACTTAATATTAACATAAATGAACTACCAAAAAAAAAATTTTTCTTAAAGTAAAAAAAAAAAAACCGTTTTGCAGATCCCAAAGCTAATTATATTTTTCGCAACAAGTTCCACAGTTTGAAATCTAAAATGCACATTTTGAAAACCGTTTTTTTACTAAAGAAATTTCTCAAAAAAATATTTATTTTTAAAGTTATTAAAAAAAAAGAATATATGAACTTTCTGAAAATAACTTTAACTCTTTTATAATATGATTGAAAAGAAGTTTTTATCAAAGTAATGAAGAAAAATGTTTTTTTCATTAATAATCAAGGACGATCTTATGATGTCTTCTTTTGAAATACTTAAACCATGCTTATTGTACGAAATAATGACACTACATGAGCGGAATATTTGTTCAATCAATTAAATACTTGTAGTTTCTTTCCCAATATACTCTCAGAATGTTTAGAAATGTACTTTCAATTTTCTATTTCTTGTTTAATAATTTTTCTTTTCAATAATTTTTCTTTAATGTTCACATTTAATATTAAAAATCTTACTTAATTTTGTTTTTAAATACTTAAAATATCAGCACGATTAATGAATAAACGATAAGTTATTTTATTCTGTATTGAGAAGGAAAACTTAAAATAAGCAGAAATACGTTTTATAATAGTTCAATATTAATAAAAAAATCTATTTATATATATTTATTGTTACCTACGTAGTGGTTTTTTCATCATTGTGATATTTTATAAATTAATTACAGTTAAAAAGTTCGACACTGAATTTTATAAAAGCAAAGATGAATAACTAGTAGAGTAAAAGAGTTGAAAATGGATAATTAGAGAGATGTCTTTTCTAATTTTCTTCTAAGAAATTAACAGAAGGTACTATTTCAGTTATTCAAAATATCTTATTTATATTTGATTTGACTTTGAATAGCCAATTAAACAAATTTGTACTCATAAATACATTGCAGTAAAAAGTTATCTTTAAAATATTAAAATTATAAAGGGAATTATTTATTAGTCAGTGACTAAATATTATTAATTTATGAGTTGGCAATGATTAAAAGTTTGTGTTTTATAGAAAGGCCTTTGGGGATATTTTTGTTGTTGTTATTTTTTTATTTATTAAAATTATTTCATTTGTACGTGTAGGTAATATATCAATTTTTATACATATCCGTGCCCAACAGTATGAAATCTACTGATTTTCCTTATTATTTGAAAAATGATCTCAAAAAAAAAAAAATCTTAAAAATAGTCTCAAGTAAAAAAAACATTCTCAATATATTACTAGAAAGAAATTTACGTTTACCATGGAGAAACAAGAAATAAGTTTTAAACCCTCGCTGAAAGGATATATTTTCTGCTTTTTAAAAACAATTTTCTTTTCTGCAGCCATTTTAATGTCATTAGTCACCAAGAAAACAGGTAGCCTTTTCTAATTTTTCAAAAAAATTAGCAGAAAAATCTCTTTTAATTATTCAAAATAATTTATTTATATTTGATTTTTGACTTAAAAGGTAGCCAATTAAAACTTTTTTTACTCATAAATACATTGCAGTAAAAGATACCAGAAATGTTTTAATTTTTAGATTTATAAAGGGCTTTTTAATTTATGATTTATCAATTAGTGATTAAATGTTATTAATTGGAAAGTTTACAATGATTAAAAGTTTGTATTTATAGAAAGGACTTTCGTGATATTTTTAGTTGTTGTCATTTTTTCATTTTGATTAAAAATTATAGAATTTGTATGTGTAGGAAATATATCATAACTTTTTAAGATATCTCGTGCCCAACAGTATGAAACCTACTAATTTTCCTTATTATTTGTGAAATGATCTTAAATAGTCTCAAATAAAAAAATATTCTCCATATATAAAGAAATTTGAGTTTTTCTAGCATGAAGAAACAAGGAAAAAAATTTCAAATCCTGGCTGAAAGGATATGTTTTCTGCTTTTTTGAAAACAATTTCTCTTTCTGCAGCCAGAGCCTGGATTTAATATTAACATAAATGAACTGCTAAAAAAACTATTTTTATAAAGTAAAAAAATGTTTTGCAGATCTCAAAGCTAATTATATTTTTCGCGACAAGTTCTCCAGTTTTGAATTCTAAAATGCAGATTTTGCAAACCATGTTTGTTTACGAAAGAAATGTCTCAAAAAATATTTATTTTAAGTTACTAAAAAAAAAAAAGGAATACACCAACTTTCTGAAAATAACTTTAACACTTTATAATATGATTGAAAAAAACTTTTTTTTTACTGATGAATACGTTTTGCTAATCAAAGTAATGAAGAAAATGTTTTCTTAATAGTACTGTTCTTAATAGTAATTGAGGTAATCATGTACGTAAATAAATTATGATCTCTTCTTTTGAAATACTTAAACAACGCTTATTGTATAAAATAATGACAATACAAAGAGCGGAATCTATGTTCTATGAATAAAATACAATAATTTCTTTTAAAATATATATTCTCAGAATGTTTAGAAATGCACTTTCAATTTTCTATTTTTGTTTGACAATTCTTCTTTTCAATAATCATACTTTAATGTTCGCATTTAATATTAAAGAGCTTACTTAATTTTTACTTTTAAAAATATTTTAAATATAAGCACGCTTAATGAATAAAAAAATAACTTATTTTATTTTGTATTGAACAGGAAAATTTAAATAAGCAGAAATAATGCGTTTATAGATATGAAAAAGAAGATTAAAGATTAATAAAAAAATCTATTTATATATATTTATCGTTAACTACGTAATTAAATTTTTTTATATAATTGTGACGTTTTATAAATTAGTTATAGTTAGTAGATCATCACTGAATTAGTTATAAGCAAAGATGAATAATTAGGGAGAGTAGAAAAATGTAAAAAAAAAGTGGAAAAATGAGATTTCATTTCTAATTTTCTTCTATGAAGTTCTACAGAAAGTTCTCTTTTTGTTATTAAAATATCTTATTTATATTTGATTTTAACTTAAGGTAGCCAATTAAAAACTTTTGCTCTCATTAACACATTGCAATAAATGAAATCAGGATTTTTAAAATCTTAGAATTATAAAGAGAATTATTTATTAATCAGTGACTAAATATTATTAATTTAAAGTTCACATTGATTAAGTGTCGTGATATTTTTCATTGATCAAAAATTATTTTAATTTGTATATGTGGGAAGCATATATCATAATCTTTTAACATATCATACCCAATAGTGTAAAACATACTGATTTTCCTTATTATCTGAAAATGATATTAAAAGAGAATTTAAAATAGTCTCAAGTAAAAAAGTTAATTCTCAACATATTATTGAAAGAATTTGTGTTTTTCTACCACGGAGAAACAAGAAAAAAAATTTCAAACATTATGTTGAAAGGATACGTTTTCTCCTTTTCAATTTCTCTTTCTGAAGCCAGAGCGTGGACTTAATATTAACATAAATAAATTGCTAAAAAAAAAAACTGTTTATATCAAGAGAAAAGAAACTGTTTTGCAGATCCCAAAAGCTAATTATTTTTTCACAACAAGTTCATCAGTTTGAAAATCTGAAATGCAGATTTTGCAAAACCATGTTTGTTTACAGAAATGTCTAAAAAATATTTATTTTTAGGTTATTAAAAAAAAACGAATGTAGGAACTTATCTAAAAATAACAGCACTTTTTAAAATATGATTGAACAAAAAAATTATTTTTCTGATGAATGCTAAACGTTGATCAAAGTAATGAAGAAAAATTTTCTTTTCATTAGTAATCATGCAAATATACAAATTTTGATTTCTTTTACAATATTTAAATCCTGCTTATTTTATGAAATAATGACACTATATAAGAGGAATTTTTGTTCCATTTGGAAAAGATTCTCTTTAGCAAACTATTGTTTTCAGTCAGTTATCATGTTTTTGTAAATAATTAACCCAGTATTAAAACCTTAAACACGTAAATAATGTCACAATTCATTTAAAAAGGGTATAGTTTTTGTGATTACTAAGTTCTTCTTCATTGGCGCAGCATCACCCATAGAGAACAAGTCCTTTCACTGGCAGATTTCGAGATAGGAAATATTTTCTTTTTACGGGTATTAATGTCAGTCCTATGACCTTGGTAATATTAGACCAAGACCTACGATTAAAAGTGGATCTTAAGCCACTACCAACATCATGATACAGCCGGGATTCGACCCGCAACCTGTGGCATCGAGCCCAGGCACTGATCACTCTATCCTTGAGGCCCCGATTACAAAGTTCACAATAGAAAAATAATAATAACCGTATAATTGTATGGATTAAATTCAAAGTATTTTTATCATTTTAAAATTTCTTAACTTATAATATACAATTTCTTTTATAACTAGAAAATCTGAAATTCCGATTGGAAGAAAAATAAAACATTATATTATTTAACTATTGCATTAATATTGACACATTTCTGTAATAAATACGAAATTAAACTTTTACATGATGAATATTTTACATGCGTTTTGATTTTTTTACCCTTTTTTTATTGTTCTATAAACTTATTAGAACATTTTCTATATTAAAAACTGAACATATGAGATTTATCAAACCTTTAAAAAATTAATCAAATGTGTCAGATAATCATCAATAGAGTAGGTGTCAAACAATATTGATGTATTGACTTTTATTAAATTTGATAGGCAATATTTGTTAAAAATCTTATGAATGTAAATCTCTTAACAGTCCATCAACGAGAATGGAAAAAGATGACTGCCAGAAAGATGGTTGGGGTAATTGTCTGGCTCCTGCTTGGAAGAAAGTAAAAAAAAAACTGCCACAAATGAGCCTGATTGTCAATGCAAGACGCCTGTTTGTCCCACCACAATTTACCTCAAGTATCTTTTTTTCTAAAAGTAATAACTATAACTTACACCAACAGATTCAAACTTGAGATCTCTTTCTCATTATTTTCTAACTTAATCCTTCACTTTATTTAAGAAATCAAAAGACATTAAACTAAAAATTCTCTACAGTCTGAAATAGCTACTTTATTATAGAGTCTTAAATAGCTAATTAGTACAATGTCTTTCATAGATACTTTATTACAAGTGTAAATGGCCTTCAATTAAATACATTGTCTTGCATAGCTATTTAGTTCAGTCAGAAACAACTTCTTAACTACTGAAAGCTAAATTATAATGTCTTGAAAGAATTCTTTAATTAAATTTTATATAGCTACTTCAGAACTCAAAATATGTTTTATTCGCATAATAGGTTTTTAACATGGATGTTGTCTGTTGTAACAAAACAATTATAGAAAAATACCACCAATATTTCTTAGTAAACAATGTAGTAAAAGATGAAGAAAAGCAAATATTGTGATATTATTTAAACAAAGCATGGGCATCGACTTTGTTAAAGCATCTAATACAGAGTGTTTCAAAGCGTTCAATACGAATGTACAAATATATATGTGTCAAGAAGACGCTATAGTTGTTATTTATCAACATATGTGTTGTTATTTATCGATCAATGTTTATATATTTGATACACCATACGCATTTTTGTGTGACACGAAAAAAATAATAATAGTCGATTTAAAATGCTTTGACGATAAGAGGATTACTGCTAAAGATAAACTCCATGAAAGTAATAATATCTGAATATAGCTCAATGCAACTTTATTGCACCCAGGCATTTTTAATAGACAAAAATAATTGGGGTGTGTGATGTTATTTTATGATTAAAATGAAAGTATCAAACATACACACGCCACAGCTTCGGTTTAGAGAAGCCCTCAGAATGATATAGCGGAGGTATCAATATAAAATCCAACTTGTTCAGCAATTCTTGCCAGACAATGTACAAAAGCACAAGAAATATGACACTTCTCTATTTAACATTTTAGGGATGGATCAGGCCCATTTCTCACAAATTGATGCATTTTTTTTTTTCTAGCAATCTTGACGAAGTACGCTAAAAAGTATTGTTGGAGTTACTGTGTCTTGTGGATTTAATACATTATTCATGGTTGGTCCTTTGTTGAGAATACCATGCATCGTAACAAGTGAACAATATTATAATTTATTTTATGCTATTATTATTCCCAATCTATATTAATTAGAAACGGCCTTTTGCATGCTTCGGGTTTCACCGCACAAGGACGTTAAGCGATGAGTTTAATACCTTCGATTTGCCGATGACTTTTTAGCATGCATTGAGGATTGGAAAAAACGTTGGCATAAGTGCATCGTGTCCGGAAGGGATTACTTTGGAGGCGATGAAATAAATTTGGAAAAATAAATAAAAAGTTTTGAAAAAAAAAAAAATAGTATGCCTGTTTTGAAAATGTTAGACAGTTACCATTGAAAAATCCTAGGAAAGATCTACCCCCAATCTTATTATCCACTGTTTAAAGATACAATTTTTTCGACCATACAAAAAGTTACTAGTTCATAGACCAGCAGATGAAGTGCATGATTTGGAATAAGAAATATTTGAACAACCTATGAATTTAAAATAAAAATAAAGGTTATTTTCTTTCTTTTCTACTACTTCTCTAGTACAGTGCCCTTTTTATATTTCCTCAAGAATAATATAAACTAATCTAATAACATAAGCTAATAATATAAAGCCTATATTTAACTACTCTAATTATCAAACAGGCTCTGAGCTGAACTTATATAATTTTTCTTTTCACAAATATCTGTTATTATCCCAGCTTCACTAGTTTGTAAACCTTAAGTTTCCTTTTGGACGATATCAGATTCTGTGAAAATATTACGGAAACATAAAACTGTCTTATTTTTTATAACTTTCAGATAGTTTAGAAAGTTATGATATTTTCTTTTCAAGAAGCTGATATTTATATATTTTTCAATTTTCATGGATGAATGAATCATATTTTTTGATAGCAGTGAAAATGTTTCTTTTAGAGAACTTTTCCTTTATTGCTCATCGATTTTTCGATGTAGTTAAGTCCATCATCCAACGAAATATTATGTGGATTAAGATCTTTTCTCTGATGTCATACTCTCTGATTGAAGTGGATATGACTTCGTCATCTTTATCCTATCATGACATTTTGGAAAAAGTAAAAGAAAATGGTCATGCAAGCACGAAACGGAAGAGCTTTTGTATGCAAATTGTCTAAAGTAAGTCTAAAGTATGTCCAATTTTGAAATGCATTACTACATAATAGTTCTGAAAAAATTCAGTTTGATTTTAACAAAGACATCGTAGTATCAGTGAAAAAATTTGACTTTTTTCAGAAATTTGAAAATTTCCTTTT
>BPLR01021705.1:0-37624 GCA_021605095.1 Caerostris extrusa | reverse complement strand
ACTGTGGCTGTGGCAAATGGATGGATAATAATGGGTGGATGGCTATGGATTCTCAGTAGCCACTGTGAACAAAGCATCCCAGCTTTTAGGTGTTTCTAGAGGTACGGTGTCTTCAGTCATGACAGCGTACATACTGCGAGGTAAAATAAGCTCGGCAAAACAATATAGTGAACGGAAGGAGAAGCTGAGTAAAAACAGACAGACTGACATTGAAGTGGATAGTAATGTTTAAAAAGAAACAACTGCAGCAAAATCACCACCACAGCTCAATCAGCATCTGGATTCTCTAGTGTCAATGTGTGCACAAATTGACTGTAGACGCGACAAACCAAACCAGCATCAATAATTATAGTTAGGAGGCACCTACACAAATAGGACATTTACTGCAGTGCAGCGATCAACCAAAAGCCTGGTCCTTTGATAGGTAGAATACAGTCATGGAGTCAGTCGAATCAACTTTCAAAATTTTTCCCACAACAGGACGTGTCTACGTTTGGTGGGCACTTGCACAAGCGTATGGTCTTGATTGCCTCCTTCAAATTTTCAAGCAAAAGAGGTGGATTTGTTATAGTATGAGCAGCCATGCCGGCTTTCTACTGGCCTAATCGTAATCCTGAAAGGAAATATCACTAGGAGAAGAATAGAGTATTTTTAGCTGACTAGGTCTATGATGGACCTGAACTTAAATTCCCGTTGCAAACATTGTTTCCTGTATGATAAAGAATTCTCTAGGATGATAATGCTCCTATTTATGTAGCTGGATCTGGCCAATTATGGTTTGATAAATACGAGGATGAAGTGAAATATCTACATTTGCCCGCACAGTTCTCGTCCTATATCGATATGGTCCATCGGCATCTCGCATGGAACTTTCACAATATCTCCATGAAAATTGGTTCAATATTCTTCTAAACATTGCTCAGCACTTGTATCATTCGATTCCCAGGTGAATCAAACCTGTATTACATGACAACGGCAATCCTATTCCCTATTAAATCCTATTACTTATGACTCTAGGGTGTTTCCATCATTTTGATAACCATCTGTATGGTAAGAGAGTTCAGGCTTACGAATTCGCTTACCACCTCCACTATATCAATTTCCATTGTTTGTAGTATTATAAAAAAAAAAGATCCACTGATGTATTGCTGTTATATTACTATTATTTGTTAATGAATTTTGATTAATGTTTTTATCTTGTAATTTTATCAAAATCATTTATTTCACAGGAAAATAATTTATTATAGAATTTTTCCTTAAAAGTTTAATAATCTGCTTCTTTTAACTTTGTAGTTTATACGAACGACACAAGGGAATGCAGTTTATATCCTTCTGAAGAACTTGGAAATGTCTTCCGTGCTCATGGGAAATGACTTATAGAATTTCAGACGTTAAGCATGATTGAAATTCATAGGCATTAATAACAATGATGAGGGTAAAATAAAAGTAAATAAATAAATAATACACCATAAAGAATGCAGTAATAATATCCCTTCTATTTCGTTAATCACCCTTTTTCCGTTTTCAATCAGGTAGAAAACAAATTTATTTTTGTTTTATCAAGTACCATTCAGTTGTAAAAGTATAACTGTTTTGGAAAATATTTGAAAAACATTTTTCTCGTTTTTTCCGAGTAATAAATTGAAAACAACATGTTTACATGGACGAGGAAATAAGGAATCTGATTTCTAAACTTTAGTTTTAGCAAACTCTATTCAAGATTTTTTTTTCAAACTCAATATATTTAGATATTTTTATCCATCTATTTCCTTTCAGAAATTTTTAATTTTTAGTATTGAATTTAGTTTTTGTAAATATTTATTCACGTATATTTCAGTATTTCTCAGAAATACGTTTCCTAAAAGTCTCGATCAAATCTAAGTTATTTCGGTGCATTTCAGCGAAAAAGAAATAATAATGAATTAAAAACGACGATAATAAATTGCACAGAAAGAAGTACTAAATAAATAACTATTTTTGTTCCTGTTTTTCTACATGTTTTTAACGTAGTCAGAATCATTTTCTGATAATTTTTAACGGAAACAGCAAGAAAAGATGTTTATTTTTTGAAAACATTCAAAACATGTTTATCTCTTCGTATTATTTTTTCAAAAAAATCTCTTTGTTATTACTACAAAATGATGACGATAAATGTTATTCTCCTATGCAGCTTAAGAGATCTAATTAGTTAATTTAATTATGGCTAATTCGATACTAGATGTTTGTAATTTTTATCATATGCATTTGGTGCATTTGAAAATATTAAGAACGACTATAAAATTATAAAAAATATTACTAAAATCAATTAGTTAATTATTTGAAGATTTTAATAAGTAATAAGCTATGTAGAAATATGTTTACAAAATTTAATTACTAAAGACATGAAAAACAAGTAATATAAAAATAAAAATTAAGTCAATTCTTACTTGTTTTTCACTATATTACAGCTCTCTATAAATAATTTTCATTCATTTTAAGTTTATCTGGCGCCATCTATTGGTAGTTATATGCAACTTAAATCTAAAAAAAAAACTAAAAATTAATGAATTAAATTTAATTGCTGAATTAATATTTGAAAAAAAAACTGTATTAACATCAAGTATCATCCACTACAAGTTCGAAAAATGTATTTAATTTGAGTGGATGAATAAAAAGTATTTTATTAGCGATTGAAAATTGGAACAAGATATATATATATATAGGGAGAGTGTGAGCTAATAGGAGGAATTGAAAAATAGCGCGGTAGTTTCGACTTTTCTAATTAAATTATGAATAACTTTATTGTAGAACGTATTGTTCGTAAATGTCTATATAATAGTTCAAGGTTACCATAAAACGTATTTGCAGTTTGACAATTTATAGGCTTAGATAGAGTCAACGGGCTGGCAATTTACAATGCATCAACTGTTAGGAAAACCCCCTGAAGCAATGTTAAAAATGACATCATAGCTAGTTCAATCGCTAGTCTAATAAAAGTATGCAGTAAAGATCATGGTATAACAGTAAGAATGCTCCTGATTCCGTATGAAAATGCTTTCTAGATCATAACACTAAATATAGGATGCCTAGGTTTAAGACGATCTACTGTCCTCTTTCTAACGTGCATACGATCATCACTGGCAACCAGCCATCTCAGAACTATACAAGACGAGACATTGCTGTCACCAAGACAGGCAGACAAGATATCACAGGCACCAAGACTATTCTCAACTGAGAACAAGACAGATCTCAATGCGCTCTATATTGACTGATGTCGCTGATGACGGTAATTTGAAGTTAGTGGTATGTAGGCAACATGGAGTCTGGATCTGAGAAAGTCACTCAAGTAATCAATTCGATATCGTTAATTGCGTCACTCTGTTGGGAACAGAAATTTGAATTTCTGCTGAAATTGCCATGTTTTTACCACAGGGTCCCACATCCATGTGGTAAAAACGGCGGTTGTAGTAATGGCCTGTGTTCAGCAGGAGCATGGAATTTTTGACACAGTACCTTCCTCGTATCACTGCTACAAGTAATTATGTGCAGTAGATAATTTCTCGCCAAAGCTTTCTGCAATATCGCAATAAAAAATTGCACTTTCCCATAGCCTTTTATAGAAGCACAAACCACAGTTGATTTGACGGACCAAACGCAACACACAGGGGACTTCATATCACAAAAAATGGAGCCACCTGGTGTGGATAAATAAAAACAATAATAACAAAAAAAGTATAAACAATTATAAAAAAACAACAATAATAAGTAACGCGCAATGCGTGAAGACTATAGCTGTTTTTAATGTACCATGCTACAGGAGTTTTTAATGTATCAGGTTGTTGTCGCGCCTAATTATGACGAAGACGTTAGATTTAAGTAATTATGTTATCTAGACAAATGCTTTGCATTAAATTCATTCCTCTAAACTAATTTCTCCTTACTGTCAAGATTTGCTTTTTCACCAGTGTATTAAAATGTTAATACATTCTGCATCTTTGTTCAAATTTCATTTAACACATTACATTTATCCCCATTACCAAAGAGCGTATTTTTAGATGCTTTTATATTTATCTTTACAATGTATAAGTGCTACCTTTGCTCATTCCTTATACCCTATGTACCAAGTATTAACAATAAACAATCGCGATAATTATTTTTTATATTCCCTAAATTAATGCTGTAGATTGGAAATCCGAGAATTATTATTAAACCGTGATTGATTAGGAACACAACTCAATAAATATTTAGACCCGAAAGTCATTCATTGTGCTGAAGGAGAACAGAAAGAGTGCTCAACTCCTCCTCTATGAGTGTTTGTTCACAACCACTATGGTATGCTACTAATAGAGAATATTAGTTATCTCATAAGGAATCCTCAAAAAGCTGAATCTGTTACGTATTTTTTAGTGGATAATTCTCTCAGTGCCACTTTTGACGACCTGTTTTTATCAGTTAATTTTTTTTACAAAAATTCTAAATTAAAAACAATACTGTTTTATTTATGATTTTCGACTATGGTAATTACCAAAAGAATTCAAATTTGCTAAAATTCTTCAGCAAAATTCACTTAAATATTATTTTTTTCGTAATCAATATGCCTAGCCGATCGGAAAAAAAAAAAAAAAAAAAAAGAAAGAAAAAAAAAAAAAAAGTATCTAGGCTTTTTTTTTCTTTCTGTTCTATTATTATGTTATATAATTCAATATCAATTCAATTCAATATATCATTCTATAATTCTAATTAAATATCATGACCAATTAGTAATAAGTTATTCAGGTTTATACATTGTAATATTGTTGTTCTGATGCAGCTGGCAATACAGAAACAGTTATCTTTATGCCATAAGTAAGGGCTGCATTGCTGATACTCATTTAGCACTACCCAGGGGGCACGTGTAGCTTGAAGATAAGCTAGGACGCGAATAACACTAGCCTCACAATGCTCTACGATCGTATTAGACCGAGAGCTACGGTTTAAAGTGGATTCGAACTACTACAAATACCTATGGCACCGCCGGGACTCGAACCCGCAACCTGTGGTACCGAGCGCTAGACATTCGGCCAACAGGGCCTAGTCAATATGAAAGTATATATATATATATATATATATTGATTTTTACTAGTTTAATCACATATTTTCATTATAAATTTAATAGTCTTACTTGTCTTCGTTTTTGTCATTCTGTAAAGGCAATGCAAATAAAAGCTGAAAAATTCTATAATAATTATAATACAAACCAAGCGATAATATTGATTTCTATCAAGAATTTATTATTTTACAATATGGTAATTTTTCTAGAGAGACATCAAAACATTTTCATCTGAAATTTATTAGTACGCTTTCTACAGTAAATGATCCGAAATTAATAACACAATTTAAAATTACATTTAACAAAATAACGAGCTGTTCAAAAAAGAATTATCATCGAAGTTACGTTTTAAAAAATTAAATTTTAGCTTAAAGGATTTATTTTTACAGCAGATGTGGAAATTTTAAGCCCTTTTAGCGATAGCTACTCGGTTTTCAGGCTCCACCCAATAAATTTATACCTGGAAGTCCTTCATTGTGCTGGAGACGAAAGGAACGTGTGCTCAACTCCTTCTCTATGAGTGTTTGTTCATTATTACTATGATAAACTACTAATAGAAAATAGTAGTTACCTCATAAGGAATCCTCAAAAACGCTGAATCGGTTACGTATTTTTATAATGGATAATTTTCTCAGTGCCTTGCTTTGATGACACTTTTTTATCAATTCATTCTTATTAAAAAAATTCTAAATTATACAATATTGTTTTTATGTATGTTTTTGATTATGATAATTACCAAAAAAAATTCAAAATTACGAAATTTCTTCAGCAAAATTCACTTCAATATTATTTGATTTCATAACCAGTATCCCCCAGCAGATATGAAAACCAAAAAAATATTAAAATAAATATATATGGGTTTTTTTCTATTATATTCATCATAGCCGGTTCAATTCTAGTTATCAGTTTTAAATATAATTATTGATATATAATCAATAATACGAGGTCCAGGTTTATATATCGTAATTCAAGTTCTGAATTTGAAAATTTTAATTTTATCCTCTCAACAAAACATAATAGTTATTAGTTATAGTTGGTTGGCTTCATCGTAAATCTAAAACTTACATGACAACATCTTTTATAAACAACTTTTAGTGAAAGCGTAGCATTTTCTAATAAACTAACACAGTAGGTTTTCTTTTTAAATAAAAGTTTCAAAATACGAAGATTAAATTTCTTATTCACTGAACCTAAATCTTTTCTGGTTGATTTTTTTATCTGGGAAGTATTCAAATACTCTGCATATTTTCAGTAGAAATGTAAATAAAATCATTTTGAAACTGAACACATAGAATTTATTTAAAAAACTATTTTAAAGTAATGCATCTTCGTTATCAGTTTCTTTTATGCTTCAATCTTTTCGCCTCGATGATATGACGACGTTTGCAAATTTAAAAGCTTCTACGTGAAAAAAAGTAGAGTCACAGAAGCAAAAAGATGTTATTCAAAGGAACTGAAATAACGTACAAAAAGATGAATAACTTTTTTTCTTGCTTTCAGCAATATTTTGTTGTTGTTGTACGTCGGTAGGTTTTCTGTTCTATTGTTACATATACCAGGAACAATATACCAACGGATAATGAGATGATGACTTTTCAGGGTTTCTGCATTTCATTTGTATTTCGTATTGATGAAAACCCAGAAATATTTATTTACTCCCTTTTTCATCATCTCGTTTTTGAAAACAGTGACTGTCGTGTCGATATGGGTGCCAATATGTATTTATAAACATTTTTTTTTTTATTAAGGTAAAAATCATTTGTAGTTATTTTATAATTCATGTGTCATGGTGGAATATTTAATGTGTGTTCATTGAAAGGGTGTATATGATTGTCACTAGCTCTTACAGGACTCCAAACCTATCTGTCCAAAAGGGATGATCAGTTTCCGGAAGAAACAGTTCTTTTGCCACAGCTGATTCCGATTGAATTCCACATTCCGGATTGAAAGTGATATCATTGCAAGGTGTTTTAATTTGCAGAGTGATGCGAACTTCAACGTGCCAGATGGCAAAAGTGGAAGTTTATTAAGACAGCTTAGACATGAAAGTTATATGTGCTCGAGTATTTATTGGTGGGGTATCTCTTCGAGCGGAAACAGGATCTTCGGCAGACTAATATGTTGATAAGTACGTGTTTGGCTGAAATGTGCAAAAAAGGATTTGCCGCCTTTTTGGGCGATTAGGTGCCGCCATTACCCCCCCCCCCCCGAATAATTAAAAGGTCTGTAGGCCCAGGCGCAGAATCAGAGAAGAGACGAGACGAGTTGTCTAAAAGGCATAAAAATTGACAGCGACAGGAAAATCGACGGAAGACAGAAGTCGAAGAAGCAGAGCGGGAGAGACAGTGAGCTGCCCCGAAATGGAATGGTGTAAATCAGGAAAAAGAAAAATACCCAGTCGAGAACCCCTGCAACAAGAATGGCAAAAGACAATGACCATGACCAGAGATTTCCTGCCAGCATGTGTATCGTGTGCACTCAAGGAAGAGCCCCATTTATGGTTGGCCCCTGCTGCTACGTTTTTAGTCAATGGTGCTAAACTCCATTCGTCATGGTCCTTTGTTTCCCATGCTAAACTCCATTCGTGCAAATCATCAACAATATATGAAACTGACTTTGTTATATACTTTATTTTTGGAACAAAAAAAAAAAATTGGACAATTTTGGCATATGCAAAGGGAATGTATTTAGGCTGGATGACATTACACCAGTATTATTCTGAGATGCGGGATATACACTGAAGTGACAAAAGTCATGGGATACCTCTTAATATCGTGTCGGCCCTCCTTTCGCCCGGCGAAGTGCAGCAACTCGACGTGGCATGGACTCAACAAGTCGTTGGAAGTCTTCTGCAGGAATATTGAGCCATGCTGTCTCGATAGACGTCCATAATTGTGAAAGCGTTGATGGTGCAGGATTTTGGGCACGAACAGACCTCTCGATGATGTCCCATAAATGCTCGATGGGATTCATGTCGGGCGATCTAGGTGGCCAGATCATTCGTTGGAATTGTCCAGAATGTTCTTCAAACCAATCGCGAACAGTTGTGGCCCGGTGACATGGCGCATTGCCATCCATAAAAATCCCATCGTTGTTTGGGTACATGAAGTCCATGAATGGCTGCAAGTGATCTCCAAGTAGCTGAACATAAGCATTTCCAGTCAATGTTCTGTCCAGTCGCACCAGAGGACCAAGTCCATGTCATGAAAAAACAGCCCACACCATTACGGAGCCACCATCAGCTTGAACAGTGCCTTGCTGACAGTTTGGGTCCATGGCTTCGTGGGGTCTGCGCCACACTCGAACCCTACCATCAGCTCTTACCAAATGAAATCGTGACTCATCGGACCAGGCCACGGTTTTTCATTCATCTAGGGACCAACCGATATGCTCACGTGCCCACGAGAGTCGCTGCAAGCGATGTCGTTCTGTCAGTAAAGGCACTCGAGTCGGTCTTCTGCTGGAATAGCCCAAGAAAGCCAAATTTCTCCGCACAGTTCTAACAGACAAGTCCCTTGTACGTCCCACATTGATTTCTGCGGTTATTTGACGCAGTGTTGCTTGTCTGTTAGAATTTACGACTCTTTGCAGACGTCGCCGGTCTCGGTCGTTAAGTGCAGGCGGTCGACCACTGCGCTGTTCATGGTGGGATGTTATGCCTGAAATTTCATACTCTCGGCACACTCTTGACACAGTGGATCTGGGAATGTTGAATTCCCTAACGATTTCCGAAATGGCATGACCCATGCGTCTAGCTCCAACTAACATTCCGCGTTCAAAGTCTGTTAATTCCCGTCGTGCGGTTATCATCACGTCAAAACCTCTTCACATGAATAACTTGAACAGAAATGAAATCTCTGAAAAGCACTGCGCATTTATACCTGTTCTACGCGATGCTACTGCCATCTGAAAATTTGCATATTGCTATTCCATGACTTTTGTCACTTCAGTGCATGTTTTATGTTTATTATTAATTGTTATTGCGGTATATTTTATATATATTATATTTGTTTAATGCTTATTAGAAATCAGTGCCAATATAATGTCAATTTTAAGACGCAGTTTAACAATTTAAATTGTAAACATTGAGAAATACATTTAATTTACATTTAAAATCGTGAAATTTGCTTTTTGTTCATTTTGTGTGTATGTTTTATCTTCTCTAACATACATAAGTATCTGCAGGTATTCGTACCTGTATGTTTATTTTTTGGTATGAGTTATTGCGGCTTTTGAGATATATTATTGAATGGGTTATTGCTTATTTTTAGTGTTTAACGTTTAGTTCCTTATTTTTAGTGTTAGCACAGGCTTCAGGTCCTAATCCTGGCGGTTATATGGATATTTGTTAGTTTTTCGGAATCCACTTTAAACTGTAGCTCCAGGTCTAATCAGTGTTTTTGGGAGTCGGCTTAGTTTATTCTTTCTAGATTCAAGTTATTGTTAGAAAAGTTTAAAACTTTAAAACGCCTGAACAATAAGACATGATTTCAACAGATTCGACCATCGGATTCAAAAACTTAGCATTCCTGCTCGCTGTTTGTGAGTTTTACAGATGGATCACAAGTTTAGCTACTCTCAAAACTGCACACATTTTAATAAATAAAATTTTTAGAAAAAAACTTATAAGATGAATTAAAAAAATCTTTATAAGATGGATTTAAAATCCCTGTCATATTTCTCTATGATGTGTATTTATCCAAAATAACTCCCGTTCCTTATTATTACAAATAAGTAGTTCTTTGACAGGTAAGAAGAAGTAATGCTTGTCGTGGAAGATTTTCAGGATATTTGACTCACGTTTGCGTGTTGTTTAGGGGAACTTCTAGCCTCATGCTCACTAGCTTCCGGTGTGATAACTTTCACAAGAGCGTATTTATGTATTGTCCATTCCCCATTATAATTTCAATTTGCTTTTACATTATTTACTTAACATAACTACTTTTACTAACTAAACTAATTTACTTACTGTAACTAATTTACTTACTTTAACATAATTCCTATAGGTTTATACCTACGAGTATTTCGATAGAGGTCTAACCTTTGCCGAATTCAATTCCAATCTGGTACATTCCTAGGATAGAGAAGATGCTCGTTATGGCTTCCTATTGTAGGGATTAATCAAGAACCCGCGGCATGAGTTGTCACATTAGTCACACTAATAGACTAAGGAATCCTATTCGATTTCAAGAGAAGTTCAGGAGGCTGCTAACTTCCTAAAAATTGAAAGTATTCATTTAAAATTGTTGCAGAAAAAACCAGCCCCCTCCTATGTGATGCACATTAAGCTCAATCTACTGCATTTTTGCCATTCGTATGACAAATGATCTCAGAACAAATGCTCCCATCTTCAGAAAAACAAGTAATATATAAAAAAAAAAAAGTGTTAAAGTCAATTCCTACTTTTTTTTCACTATATTGTAGGAAGCCCCTTATAAATAATTTTCATTCATTTTTTTAAGTTTGTCTACTGCCATCTATTGGTAGATATATGCAACTTAAATCTAAAAAAACTAAAATTGCCTAATTAAATTTAATTACTGACTGAATATTTGAAAAAACTGTATTAACATCAAGTGCCATTCACTACAAGTTAAAAAAATGTATTTGAACTTGAGTGGATGAATAAAATGTATTTTATGAACGATTGAAAATTTGAACAAGATATATATAGGAGAGTGTGAGCTAATAGAAGGAATTGAAAATAGTCTTATTTCTAAAAGTTATCCATTTTTTGTAGGGATTGGTTGTTTTAAGAAAACTTTTTAAAATTTTTAATAATAAATTATAAATGTTAGTTTAAAAAAAGTTCAGTTGTTTTTAAAATATATTGAGTAAAATATTTTGACCAGCGCTTATTACGCTAGGCACAGGTTTCGGATTCGAGTTCCCTGCGAGGCCACGGATGTTTGTAGTGGTTCGAATCTATATTAAATTATAGGTACCGGTCTAATATGATTGTAGGGCATTGACCGTAGGGTTAACAAATCTAACCCATAAAAAAAGGAAAAAACCATCTTCTGCTTCGAAGACGGCATAATAACAAATTGGCTAGCACTCTGGTCGTCTGTACCACAGGCTTCAGGTTCGAATCCTGGCAATGACATGTATGTTTGCTAGTTTTTCGGAATTCTCATTAAACTGCAGGTCCAGGTCTAATTAGCCTAAAGTATTCACAAGTTGACCGCAGAGCGGCAAACCAAACCAAACCTGACTCGAAATCTGCCAGTAGGCAGACAGCCTTGGCCCATTCGAGAACGTTGCGGTAATGAAGAAGAAGATAAAATGTTTTTAACGTAAACAGTTTCTTTTCTTTGTCTTATATAATCATTTTTGAGCAATATCGAATTATTTCTTATCAATAAGTAAATAATCGTAGCTTTAACAGAAGCTACAATTAGATCAGAAATTCATCTGGACTAAATGGACGTTATCTTTTTTTTATAAATTAGAAATTAGACATTTAGCAAACAATGCTTTTGGGGAAATGAGTTGTTTCCCAATGGAAGGAGCTAAGAGGGGGCAACTTCTGATTTTCGATGAATCAGCCTTAGGTAGAAGTCTGACTGCTGTTCCGTGTTACTGACGTGCTTCGGGGAGGAGTTTTAGAGGGAACTTGCGCGCATTTGCATATCGTACGGGAGAAAACCTAGAAAACTCCCACCAGGTAGTCCAATTAACGAGGCTGAACATCACAAACACCATCGTTCTTCCTCGTTTATTGTTGTTGTTATTGTTACTAATCCTCAGTGTCTTGTCCACATTGCGGGATGGGCATCTCATGAGTAATTTATTCAAGGATGGAGGGAAGGGGTGTAGCTTCTGTTGTCATATGGGATCGGGATCTACGGCTTAAAGTGGATTCCGAACCACTGCAAACATACATGGGATATCCATGGATCAAACCCGAAACCGCACCAGACACTCGGCTTTCAGATCTCCTTAGCTATTTTAAACAATGTTTACAACAAAGCTGAAAGTGGATTGAACCTCCATCCTAATGTTCACAATCGACGCACGTTGCCACGTTGATGATTATTTTTAAAATGTGATTAAGTAAGTTTTCATACAAATTGGGAATGCTAAATTCTAAAAACTAAAATGTTAAGCACTGTTTTAGGAATGTGAATTATAAATACAGATTTCTGGTTGCAATTACTTCATTGAACTTTTCCTTTGAAAAGTAAACTTCAAGCAAAAACATTTAATGGAAAAAGTACCATAATTTAACTGCTTCTATACACTAGATATTGTAGATTATCATTAACTAAATATATATTTTATTAAAGAAATTGGATTGCACATTTATGCCTAAAAATTCAACAAAAATTATTCAACTTCTCCCTATTATCTTTTTGTTTTTGTAAGCATTTTTTTTTTCTTTTCAGGAAACCTTTCTGAGTCTTTACAAGCTTTTCTAAGCAATATCGAATTATTTACGTTTTATCAATAATTAAATGAACGTGGCTGTAATAAAAACTACAATTAGATTATAGCAGTTCAGATGAATTTCTATGATACTGTTTTTGCGTAGTAAATTAATAAACTTGGCTAGAAATTTAACAAATTGTGTTTTTGGAAAATTAGTTGCTGTTGTCATATCCGTCATAGAGGAGGAAAAGGAAGTAGCTTCTGTTTTTGAGAGCATCCCTAGGTGGATGTCTGATTTCTATTTTCTGGTTTTGCATATCTTATGGGAGAAAACCAATGTAGTCCGACTAACGAGGCAAGATGCTGAACATTACAAACACCATAGAGTCTCCTAGCCCTTTTTAGACGGCTTGATGGCAAATTGCCTAGGCTGTGATCTTTCGAATTCTGGCAGGGACATGGATGTTTGTTAATGATTCGGGATCCACGCTAAATTGTAGGTCCCGGTCTAATTAGCTGAAAGAGTGCATAAAATGACCGTAGAGCGACAAACCAAACCTCGCTTTTTGAAACAGTATTTACAAGAAGCCTTCAGTGAATTGAGCCTCCATCCTAATGCTCATCAGCGGCGCTCGTTGCTACTGAGCCACGAGTGAGACTAGAAAAGTTGTGGAGATTAATTTAAAAATGTTTAAGTAATCAAATTAAGTTTTCATACGAATTAGCAAAACCAAATACTATAAGCAAGGGTGTACAGGCAAGCCAAATACCAAATACTAAAAGCAAGGATGTACAGACAAGCCAAATACCCAATACTAAAAGCAAGGATGTACAGGCAAGCCAAATACCCAATACTAAAAGCAAGGATGTACAGGCAAGCCAAATACCCAATACTAAAAGCAAGGATGTACAGGCAAGCCAAATACCAAATACTAAAAGCAAGGATATAAAGGCATGTCAAATACTAAAAGTAAAGATGTACAGGCAAGCCAATGGATTGCAGGATTTAAATACCAAAATCATAAACAGAGACTAAACAATTAATCAAAAGAGTATCGTAATTTAATAGCATCTAAACAAAATGTTTTTAAATTAATGATATTTAATTTAAATATGTAATTAATTTGTAGACTTAGCAATATCTAAGCTATTAAATTAATGATACATCTATACAAAAATAGTTTTTGATTATATTTTTATTCATAAATGGTAATTTGTATCCAATATTATTAATGAAAATATATATTTATTTAATGATAATCTACAATGTTATAAATATATATTTTCATTAATAATATTGGATCCTACATTTATGAATAGAAATTTAACAAAAAAACTATTCAACTTCTTTAACGTTATCTTTTTGTTAAAAACAAGTCAGTGTGAAGATTAATGCAGGGGACTTGTTTTCTGTAGTTTAAAACATATATGATAAGCATTGTATGCTAATGAAGTAACGTTTTTAAGGTGTTGCAAAAAATTTCTCATGCGTGACGTTGATTGATGCTCGGCGGTACGCTTTCAAGCATTCTTTCACGTGACCTCCTTCTTAAAAGATTCAATTTTGTTGGGAAAGCAGTTTTGATGGATTAGAAGATCCATGAAAGAGATTTATTTTATCCCATGATGTTGTGTGGCAAAGAGAAAAAATTATGGGGCATGCCTTTCCTCGAAAATATGGGAGAATAGATTTTTATTTGATATATTTACTAAGAAAAAGTGCATAACTTATATTAGCATCTGTTTCTGTCATTACATATCAAATATTATGGTTTGTAACACATAATGGCTATTTTTATCATGATATTACGCTGAAGAAAAGATACACTATTTATAGCTTGATTTTTTTTTTTTTTGGTATGAACTAACGTTTTTGTTATATAAATATAATACCCAATATTATTTTTTACATTCAGAATATATTTATAATTGATTTTTTAAGGAAAATTTAATTTTTAATTTTAGTTTAATTTGTACTTTTCAAATATAATATGAGAATATTTTTCTCTCACTACATATCAAATAGTAAAGTTTGTAACATATAAAGTCTTTTTTTTAACATGATATAATTCTAAAAAAAAAATAGTTTATTTAACAGCATAAAAAATGTATTTATTTATTTTTTTGTGAGAACTAATGTTTTTATTTCATTAATATACAACCCACAATTAATTTTCATATTATGAATGTAATTTTTAATTGATTTTATTTATGAAAATTTAATTTTAATTTTTGTACTTTTTTTCGAATATAATATTAGCATTAGTTTCTGATATTTCAAATCAAATAGTATCGTTTGTAATGTATAATGCCTTTCTTTTATCATCATGATATTACGCTAAAGAAATACACATTATTTAAAACATGAAAATTTTATTTTATTTTTATTGTAGAAGCCAACTTTTTTATTATTATATTAATATAGAATCCAATAATAATTTTCAGATTCAAAAATATGTTTTTTAATTGTGTTTTGATGAAAATTTAATTTAATTTTTAGTTTAACAGTTATATTTTTTTCGAATATAATATTGGTATCAGCTTCTAATTTTAATTTTAGCCATTACATATCAAATATTACATTTTGTTTCACATGATGACTTTATCATCATTTTACGTTAAATAAAAAAACACATTATTTACAGCATGCAAATTTTATTTTATATATTTTTTTGTATAAAACCAACCTTTTTATTATATAAATATAGTACAAAATATTAATTTTTATTTCTGAATATATTTTTAATTGATTTTTTTTTGAAAATTTAATTTTAATTTTAGTTTAAACTGTTGTACTTTTTCGAATGTAATATTTTTCATCTGTTTCTTATTTGTAGCCATTAGCATAAACAACCTTTTATTATATTTATATAGTACCAATATTAATTTTCACATACAGAATAGTATGGTTTGTAGCATATAATGGCTTTTTTTATTATTTTTTTATATTATGTTAAAGAAAAAATGCATTATTTACAGCTTGAAAATTTTATTATATATATTTTTGTATAAACAATCGTTTTTGTTATATTAATATAGTGCCCAATATTAATTTTTATATTCTGAATATATACACCTAATTGATTTTTAAGAAATATAATTTTAATTTCAATTCAATTGTTGTACTTTTTTAACTTTTAGAATATAATATTAGCAATAGTTTTTTCCAATATTAATTAATCAAATATTATGGATTTGTAATCATATAATGGCTGTTTTTTGAAAATTATCACCATGTGAAAAAAAGTAGGTTAAAGAAAAATCTTTTTATATTACTTGTATTTATAGTTTGAAAAATTTTATTTTATTTTTTTTATTTTTGTATAAATCAACCTTTTTATTATATTAATATAGATTCCAAAATTTTACATACTGAATATTAAAATTTTTTATTTTTTGGTAAATTGTTGTACTTTTTAGAATATAATATAAGCATTTTTTTGCCATTCTAACATATAATATCACCATATTAGGCTAAAGAAAAAATAAATTATTTTTTGAAAAAAAAAATTTAATTGTATAACTTTTTTTATTAATAAATATAATGCCCAATATTAATTTTTACATTCTGAATATATTTTTATTTTTTGCAAATTTAATTTAAATTTAAATTTAACTGTTTCTTTTCATATAATATTAGCAAATTACATATTATGGCTTGTAGTATATAAATGCCTTTTTTATTATGATATTACGCTAAAGAAAATTTTATTTACAGCAGGAAAATTTTATTTTATTTTCTTGTGAAACCAACGTTTTTATTGCATTAATATAGTACCCAATATTAATTTTCAGACTCCATATATATTTTTAATTGATTTTCTTACGAAAATGTAATTTTAATTTTAGTTTAACTGCTGTACTTTTTTTCCGGATATAATCTTATTCTTTAAGGCTTTGTGTAAAGGAACAATTACCTAAAACGTGAAAGACATTAGCGGTCGTTATTCTAAAATGGCACTTACATTTGATATGCTGCATTAAATTTTCTCCAAGCCCAAATGGTTGTGTCATAAGACGTAGTTCGTTGTCATCAAATTAAGACATAATTAAAGATTTTCCAGGTTTCACAGCTTCCATTTTCAATGCATTCATAATATTTTACTTTAGTCTCTTGCATTTTTAATAGAGTCATTACCGTGCAGTTGATCAAATTATGGAAAATTTTATCATACGTTATTTGTTTCTTCATCACACAGTTTTTTTTTTCAATTCCTTTTATTAGCTCACGCTCTCCTTATATGTATATCTCGTTCAAATTTTCAATCGTTAATAAAATACTTTTTATTCATCCACTCGAGTTCAAATACATTTTTTTTTTGTACTTGTAGTGGATGACACTGGATGTTAATACAGTTTTTGCAAATATTAATGCACTAATTAAATTTAATTTTAATTTTAGTTTTTCCTTGGTTAAGTTGAATTGCGTATATCTATCAATAGATGGCACCAGAAATAACTTTATGCAATATAGAGGAAAAAAAGGAGGAATTGACTTAAAAATTTTTGTTTTTATATTACTTGTTTCAAATTTAGAATTGATAATTTCAAGTTCTCTTCAAAATATTTCAATTTATTTACTAAGAACAAATTTTTAAATCCAAATTAAATAATTTAATACGTTAAGTACGAAATTATCAAAAAAGGAGTAAAAACTTTCGAAATTAAATTTACTTTTAAGAATTATTACCAAAGTGTAAGAAAGAAAAAAAAAGTAGTATAAAAGACATGTATGGTAAAATTAGTTATTTGATTTTATTCAAAATGAGGAAGCCAACCAACTGAATAAATATTTATCACATACTAAACAAATATTAATAAAATAAGTAGTCATTGAGAAACTACTATTTTTAAATTATGATTAATACAAACACATAAAACTATTTCTTATATAAAGAAAACTTAATTTTATTCAGTTGTTGTTGTTCTAATGCAGCTTCCCATACCGAGACAGTTATCTTTATGACATAAGCAAGAGCTGCACCGCTGTTACTCATTTAGCACTACCCAGATGGCACGTGTAGCTTGAAGATATACTACGGACGCGAGTAACACTACCCCCACAATTCTCTACGATCCTATTAGACCGGGACCTACTATTTAAAGTGCAGGACCACAGCAAACATCCACGTCTGTGCCGAGACTCAAACCCGAAATTATGCTACTAAGTTCCAGAGCGCTAGCCACTCGACCTATTTTTTTTTATATTGATGAACATTTTGTTTGATATTATTTTCGTTATGTACAATTTGAGTTATACACAGTCCAGTCACATTAATGTGACCACCACCTACTTTCGACGTCAACGTGAAATAACCAATCACAAAAGGCAGGTGGCAGCTCATTGCAATGGAGTGTATATAAAAGAATTCCACTTAATACCCCTTAAAACCACTTAATACCCTTACCACATTCCACACTCCACTTAAAGCTAGAATATACAAGATTGTATATTCTGGCTTTGCTTCGGTTTCGAGTCCCGGCGGTGCCATGGATGTTTGTAATGGTTCGGAATCCACTTTAAACTGTAGGTCCCGGTCTAATAGGATCGTAGAGCGTTGCGGGGGCTTTGTTACTCCGCGTCCGTGGCTTATCTTCAAGTTACCCCCCTGGGTAATGAAAGTGAGTAACGTCTGAGCAGCGCTTGCCTTAAGGCATCCAAGACAAAGCTGTCTAAGTGTTCTAAGTGTCTAAGTGTCATTAATGTGACTGTACTGTGTATATTAGGATTGTAAGAAGAATTCAATAAAAGCACAGTTAAAGCTTGCAAAGTTAAGAATTGTTTTTTAGTTCTTAGTATATTTACTTGGTATAGTTAGCATAAAAATGTGCAAGCCAATTCTTTTTGTCAGTTTATATTTTCTCATCTTTTCCATATAAAAGCATATTATTTATCAGAGGAGGTGGAAAATTATTAGAATATCTGAAATATTCCCAATCTGTCACCATTCAAAGTAAAATAAAAAAAAATCAATATATTTCAATAACAAATAAATAAATTATTCAAATCTGAAAAATAAGTATCAAAACTTTTTAATTACGACTATAATAAAAAATAATAAACGTTTCATATTATGAAATGAAAATTCTGTGTATCTTGTTAATATTTCTTAAGTATAATTAAAAGTTAAAATTAAAATTAAAAAAACTAAATTAAGTTAATTAAATTAATTAAAAATAAAGTTTTAAAGTTATAATTACTAAACAACCAACTTAAGAAATTAACTTAACTAAAACTAACTTAAGAAATTATAACTTTAAACTAAATAGTTCTTTTAAGTCCATTTTTTAAGTCCTTAATCAAAAAGCCACTTTAATGTAAGATATCTTAATTAAAATGTAAATTAAATTGAAATTAATTAATTGCTGAATTAATTATTGAATTAATTGCTTAATTGAATTCGTTGATTTGAAATTATTCACTCATGAAAAGATTCCATTTACTTGAATACTTGATTTGAAAAATATTCAGAATAACAGAATAATTTATTGTATGTGTCTGATATATATATATTATTTTATTATTTTTTAATAATATTTTTATAATATTTAATAATAATAAATTCCAGTTTTTTTTTTAAGTAATGGTAAATTAAATGCTTTGCATTATTTCATCAATTTAATTTGTGAAGATTCATAGAAAATATAAACGAAATCCTTTGTGACATTGAAAAAAATAAGATTTACAATTTATATCTATTGGCTAATTTTTTTCCCTATATTTGCAATGTTATTAAAGATAATTTGTCTTTCTACGAAACGCAATTAATTTCCCTAGTTGTTTCATTTGATTATGTATAGGGTTAACAAATCATACTTTCAAAAGAATGGTTGCCATGGTCCAATAATGTAAACCATGATTATTTTCCTTGACTGAATGATTTCTAATTATTAAATTATATAAGAAAAATATTAAAGAAAATTACGGAATAAGAGAAAACTAAAACATAAAATATTCTTATTTTATCGTGGCAAAAACATAGTAGAATAATTAATTATTCAGTCTGACCAAACTATATTGAATCAAATAAATAAATAAGCTTTACTTGTTGTAAAAGTTATCGATGTAGTTTTGCCATTATTCGCTATCTTCATCAATGATATCAAGGTAAGTTTCAACTTTATAAAATTTTGTAACATATTGTTTTAAACTAGATGATTTTATATTATTGTTGCGAACTAGATGAGGATTATATATATATATATATATATATATATATATATATATATATATATATATATATATATATATATATATATATATATATATATATATATATATATATATATATATATATATATATATATATATATATGTATATATATATATATATATATATATATATATATATATATATATATATATATATATATATATATATATATATAAAGATATAATATATATCAAGAGAAAGGAAGAGAGATACATTAAACTTATAATTTCATTAAAATAATTATAAATTTGCTCTACAGAAAAGAATATAATATTTTCAACAGAATATTTTTAGATTTATTAACATTATATCACTGTTTTTGAGAGATTTGTTGTTGTTTCTTATTCCACTTAATAAAACAACAATGACCAGGTCCAAGAACCCATGTGGTTTTATGAAAGGAGGAAGCAGTTTTCTGTTGTGATGGAACACCAGTAGGGTTGTCAGGCGTACGCCCAACGCTTCGGCATAAAGTGAACACCGAACCACTACACTCATCCATGGCACCTACTAAAACCCATGGAACACAGCGTTTCTGGAAAATATACTCATATAATATTTTTAACTCAAATTGTCATCGTTTGCTATAAAAAAATAGCCGGAAGTAATTCTTTACAAACGGATAAACACTCATGTTCAATTAGGAATGAAAATAAATTTAATATAATAAAATATTAAAACATACAATAATATAAATAAACATGGAATCAAAAGGATACAAGTTGACAAGAAGTCAAAATCTAGAAAATGAAAACATATTTCACCAGAAAAATTTACTGTATAATATTTTTTTTGGCGCGATATAAGTATTGTAAACATACATCTAATCAGTGGATATAGTTTTCTAAATAAATTTATTTATATTAATCAAAAAAAAAAAAAAAAAATTAAAGTGCAACCAGTTCTTCTGCTGAGAAATGTTTAGTTGGTAATAGCCCATCCTGAGAGGAAATATATTCAGCACAATAAGTTGGTGTGCATAATGTGTAGTTGGCCTACAGAGTCTCGCCCGGAGAGGTATTATATTCTGCGCATCCCGCGCAAACCTGAGTAACTTTATTTTCTGCTTAGACTTGGAATCCTTCCACGGATCGAATATTACATGTCTTTAAATGTGTTAAATATTGTATATGTGTGGTGTTTGTGCGTGTGTAAATAATGCTGTGTCTTCTTAAACCTGTGTCTCAAGTCTCAACCCAACCATGTGAAATAATTTTATTTTCAAAAAAATAAATTTAATAGGCAAAAAGGAGGAATTTAGTTCACAAAAGGAAGGTATTTGAATTATCAAACCTGTATATTCACGGGGCATGTTGAAGTAAAAGGTCGAATAAGAACTCATACAAATCTCTTATACATCTATGAACAGCATTTATCTTTTGTAGTTTTATGCAGATGATTTTGGAACTAAATAGATTGAAATTGTTAACAATAAATGAAGTTAATTTTATTAAAAATAAAAATTAACTAATAAAATGTTTTTTGTCTTTTCTAGCTTTTACTACCCACACAAAAATAGATTAATAAATAAAATTAAATAAAACTGGGAAATATTATCATTATAGTTTTTATGATTGAGGAAAGATGATCACAAAGATTTTTGATTATCTATAGATGGAATAGTAATTAATCACTTTTTCCTGTAGGACATAAAAAAGTCAAAAATATTTATAATTTTTTTTTCTGTGGAGTATTTCTGATTAATGGAAACCGATTCTCACTGTAAGAGCATATGTAGTTTCATCTAAATAATTTTAAAGCTAGTCATTTAAAAAATTAAGTTAGTCATTAACAAACATGTTCGCAAATAATGTTTTTTACATTTAATTTCTCGTACATTTAAATTAGGAACAAAAAAAAAAAAAAAGATGTTATATGTTTATTTACTTGTAATCTATTTAATGTCGTTTTAAAATTATTTTTGAAAAGCAGAAGCATTTTACAAATTAAATTTTTCTATGTTTCCCAGGAATTAATGAGAAAAGAAAAATTGATATCTATAAAGGAAATTGAAAACTATTTTTATTAAAATGAAGAATACATTCCAGCTCACATGCAAAAGAAATGAAATCCATAATAACTTACATATGAAACTCATATTTTCATTTCCTTTTTAATTTTAAAGTCAGGAAATAGTTTGTTTTTCAATTATTAAAAATGAAATATGTACTTCTAAAAAGCTTTAGGTTGATCATAAAAGTCGAAAATCGAGCTCCATCAACTTTAAAATCATAACAAAAATGAAAAAACCTTAACTAAAGTACATCAGACTTCATATAACTTTTATAAAATTCGTAAACATAAAATTCATAAAACTAAAATGCATATACTTTTCAAAATACATTAGACTACATCTCTCAAATATGATGTTTATGTATGTGCATAATATATGAATGCATTTTCATTTATTTCTGGGAGTGGATGACTTAAAATAGTAAAAGGTAGAAAAATAAGGTAGAAACATAGTATTAAAGCTATGTACAGGGTGATTATAATTAAAGGCCCACTTTCAAAATGCTGTAAAAAAAAAAGAACCCCTTGTCACAATGAATTCAAATTTGAACTGAAGATACTTGAAGAAGGAGGAAACGGTATGGCATCAAAAAAGTTTCAAAAAGTTCCACCGATTTTTCCCATCCAATTTGCCGTGGTGGATGGGCTTTCCATTTACAGTGTCACAACTGTTGAATGACTTGGAAGTCATTTTTTTCCGTCAATAAACGCAAGCAATCAAGCACATTGAACACTATAGTGGTTTAATGTGCAAATCACGTTGTCATTTCGTTTCAAAATATCACTGGCAGCCGAATTCACTTTCTTTATGCCGCTTACAACACCATCTAGTAATACACTTTGGAGCTTTTTTTTGATGCCGTACCATTTATCCCTTCTTCAAGCATCTTCAGTTCAAATTTCAACTCATTGTGATGAGTGATTCTTTTTACAGCATTTTGAAAGTGGGATTTTAAATATAATCACCCTGTATATCAAAATTAGTCAGAAAATTATTTCGAACTATTTTCAACACAGTAATTTTTAAATTCAGTAGTATATAGTTTGATCAAAACCATTCAATAGCTGTTGTAGAAATATTGAACAGATGGAGTAAAATCTTACTGTGAAGTGCTTTTATAGCCTAGAGGAATTATATATTGAATTACATTCGTCACTTCCTTAAAAGAAATTTCTTTAAGAGAAAAATATAGTCTTGCTATGCATATCAAAATAAATCAGAGAACTCTTTCGAACTATTTTCAACACAGTAATTTTTAAATTCAATAGTATATAGTTTACACAAACACCATTCAATAACTATTGTAGAAATATTCAACAAATAGTGAAAATTCTTACTGTAAAGTCATTTCAGAGGCTTGATGATTTTTGAGATATTAAATTACATTTATCACTGCCTTTAAAAGAAATTGTATTGAAAGAAAAAAAATACTGCTTATTCCAAATAACAAGCTGGGCATAAGATAAACTTTATAAGAATTTCTGTTACCTTTCTCTATTCCAAACAAATATGCCTGGAATTTCTTATTACCGCTTCGTTCTCAAATATAAAAGTAATTATAGAAAACTTCCAGTTGCTACTATTCTTTTGAACAACAGATATATTTTTTCAAGTCCTTCTATGATATACAGATGTTTATTGTGCAAGATCCATATGCTAAAGAAAATTGAATTTATAATATTCGAATGTTCTGTATTTAACGTTTCAACAGTCACAATATATACCATTATATACATTATAGATATACCCAGAAAACTTTTACCATGTAAACTTTATTTTTCAATTTTCTCTGATTCTTACTTAGAAATATCTTGATCTCTTCATAGCATACGACTGTATTTTATTTCAGCAAGTAAATAAACATTTTAAGCTTTTCTTGCTTTCAATAACAACTGTTAAAATTTCGAATTCTATTTTATAGCATGCATCAAATATAAAAGAAGGCGTTTTTAGAATTCATCCAATAATATTATTTTTTACATCTTTTTCTTTTTCAATAATCATTTACGTTTCATTTATATTTCCAAAAACCCTTTTAAATTCTGAAAATATTATTATTAAATATAATGCATCGAACTGAATTCGCTAACAACTCATTTTAACTGATTTTAAAAGCTTCTTTCTAAGATATGATAAACTAAATGTTTATTCCGCATTGCAAAAATCAACTATAGTATGGTTGGGATTAAAGACTTTTTAAAATTAAAATTAAAATTCAGCAAAATTAATTTATGATGCATTGTCAAACTCCATGCATGGACCACTGCGTAGCTAATGCGGGACAAGGAAATAATTGTAAATGTTGTTGAAATTAATGTTTTTCCAAACGAACGGGAAGACTCTGTGGTGATTGCGATATTGTGCATAGAATTTCTGCATTAATCTGCATAGTTTGATGAGTGCTGGGGAGTTTCATGTATGACAAAAATATACAAAGATAAACATAAAAGTTTTTTCGAAATTTATATGTAGTATATCCATATTTTATATGTACATCCTTCACAGCCCTATACTACTGTGTCCAAAAAAGTAAAACCAAATTTCAATTTAAAGTTCCCGGGGCTTATGGAATTTCAATTTTTTTCTCTTTTTAGAATGCTGACGTTGTCCTTGTTAAAACACGTTGAAGACAAAGAGCCCTTTGGTCGACCATCAACCTCAACCGACGAAGCTCACGTCCAAAAAAAAAAATTTGGTGCTTGCAAACCATCGATTTACGATTAAAGATTTGCTGATGATGTTGGAATTTCAAAAGGATCGATCAATTCCATTTTGGGCCTCTCTAACGCGTCAAATCTCGATTAGTACCAAAAACACTGAATGCTCCAGCTCACACTGTATTGATTCTTCGTAACTTTTTCAACAAAAGGAAACCCATATCGTTCCACAACCCCGTATTCACACAGTGCGACTTGGTCAAGTATGGAGGCGTCCGGAGTGGTCTTTTGAATTTAGGGAATAGCCAGTTCCCTAAACTCAAAAGACCACTTCGGAGAGACTGTTTTGAGTCGATTGAAGAGATTTAACGTGAATCTCCGCGTAGATGGATGACGTTTTAGCATGCATTGAGGATTGGAAAAAGTTGGCATCACTGCATTGTGTTCGGAGGGTATTACTATGAAGGCACTGAAATAAATTTTGAGGAATAAATAAAGATTATTTGCAAAAAAAATAATCAGTCTTATTTTTTGGGCACAGTACAATATTAAAGCGGCCCGCCATCGAAATTCAAGCTGCCCGGCAGGGTTTCCATGTTTTTTCCCGCACGACACGAAATTGCAGTGCAGTTATCCCTAAAAGTCCTTTAAAAAGCACAGTCATCCCCTCACCACCCATTGGTGGGCTGTTTGGGTAATACATATCTAGTACATGATGCCCATCGATGTTCAAATAAAAGAAGAGAAGAACAAAGAACATTATATCCTCATATTTTTTTTTTTTTTTTTTTCACTTTATACTTAATTAAATGTCTTTTTCAATATTTCATTATTTAATGATTTAAAAAAAAATTAAATACTAAATGAAAATTTTCTTGTCTGCCGATAACTAGCTTAATATGTATAAAATCGAAAGTTCCATAGGTCTTTAATCCCAACCATACTATGCATTAATATTGGCGTGACCGTAATTCAATACCGTTAAAAGTTAAACCTGAATATTTTTATTGAATTAAAAACACTTACTCAGAATTTCATAACTGTATAATCATAAAGAGAGAATAAAAGTCAGAAAATGCCAACGTTTATTAAATTTTTTTACGCATATTTTAATCATGTTGTTTAAAAAATATTCTTTCAAGAATTCAATATTCTTTTAAATATTAACATTTTTTCCTTACCTTTTACATACAAGTTATGCTAAATTTTTATTTACTTAACCTTAAACTAATATTAAAAGAAAAAAAAAAAATTATAAGATGAATCTATCAAAGATGTGAAAATTTCTTAACATAAATATTAATTATTATGATTTAATTAATTTTAACTAGGTATTGAATATTGTTTTTTACATTTTACTATATTTAGTAAAAGAAATACTATATTTAATTGCATAAAATTTAAATATTAGGTTTTAATTATAATTACCTTAATTATCCTTAATTAAAATAATTTTCTATTTTATAAATTACGTAATTATGTTTTTATACTCAGTGTATGAAAATGTTCATAATAATATTATATTTCTTAATTTTCTGGAATAAAATAGTATTAGAGTAAAATATTATTTTATATTAAAGTTGATTTTTGCAAAGACATTTTTTTCTTACACAACATGAAAAAAAAATATTAATAATCTAAAGTCTTTTAAAATAGAGACCATTAAACAAACCCGTAAATTGTAAAAACTGAAATTTTTAAAGAAACAAACATTTTATTGAATGAATTTTTCGAAATATAACTCAAAATTTTCTAAAATGTAATAATAATAATATAAATATTAATTATTATTTAATTATCGTTATCTATGTATTAAAATATTTTTATATTTTACTATATGTTGTAAAATAAATACTATATCGTAGTATAAATATTAAGTATTATGATAAAATTATCCTTACTTAGTATTGAAATATTTTTTATTTTTATTCCATTTAGTAAAATAAAAAATATATTTTGTAGTATAAGCATTAAGTATTATAATTTAATAATTCTTACGTAAGTATTTAAATATTTTTCTATTTTACATATTTCGTAAAATCTTTTCTTTATACTCAGTGTATAAAAATTTTAATAATAATATTATATTTCTTAAGTTTCTTGAGTAAAATAATATTATAGTAAAATATTATTTTACATTAAAGTTGATTTATAGTCTATAGTGAAGATATATTTTTACATAACACAAAAAATATTAATAATCTAAAGTCTTTTAAAATAAAAAAAAATGCACATGTTAATTGTAAAAGCGATATTTTTAGAAAAAAAGGGAAATTTTTTTAAATGAATATAAATTGAAAATATAACTCAAAATTTTCTAAATGATAATAGAATAATAATACATTCTGACCCTCATCAAATAAAAACCGTTTACACCAATAGCTCTATATACCCAATAATATCCCGGCCAAATTTATTGTTATGAGCTCCTAAGAAACGCCATTATTTTCCAAGCAGCAATCATCTCTTCAAGAAGGAAGAGACGTAAACCATTATGAATACGAATTCCGGAATTCCGGCCTAGCTGTAGAAATGAAATAATGCTTGGCTGAAATTCCGCCTCTTGGCGGAGCCCCGATAAGACTGGCTTGTCCGACCTTCCATCAATATATTAATACCAACGTTTGATCCTATGAGAATTAAATTATAGATATAATTTTTGTTCTTCAACCCCCATTTCCTTTATCTGATACTCAGTTTTCTCTTTTATATAAATTTGTTGTTTTATCATTTGGCTTAGAAATTATGTTAATTGTTGTTTTTCCATTCCGGCTATTTTTAATTGCCGTTATTTCCCTCTAGTAGCACATTCAGCGTCCACAGATTATGTATGCTCTACAGCATCCACAACGTATAACCCATTTTATAACAATATAAGCATTATGAATTATCTTAAAAGCATATCCTTTTTCTTATCTAAAAATTGTCATATCCTTTTTGTTCTTTTGTCATCATCATTTATTGCCATTGCTGTCATCATCATTTATTGTTGTTGTTGTCATCATCATTTATTGTTGTTGTTGTCATATCCCCTATGTATCCCTTATGGAGGGCAGTTTCTGTTGTAATGGAGCATATGTAGGTAGAAGCCTGACTCCTTGTCGCTGAAGAAGAAGGACAGTGCCTTCGGGTAGACATTTAGAGGGAACTACCTCTCATTTGCGTATTGTATGTGGGATAACACGAAAAATTACCCCAGGTAGTCCGATTAACGAGGCAAGATGCTGAACATCACAAACGCCGTTGAATCTCATCGTTTTTTGAAACGGTGTTTACAACAAAGACGCCAGTGGATTGAACCTCCATCCTAATGCACACCAGCGGCACTGAGGCACGAGTCAGGCTTATCATTTATTAAATATATTGATATATTTTGAAGAAAATAAACCTCATAAAATCAGAATATCTTTATGGGAAAGAACAAAAATAAATAAATAAA
Organism: Caerostris extrusa; assembly: GCA_021605095.1. Taxonomy (NCBI): domain Eukaryota; kingdom Metazoa; phylum Arthropoda; class Arachnida; order Araneae; family Araneidae; genus Caerostris; species Caerostris extrusa. The sequence goes on along the minus strand of BPLR01021705.1, from coordinate 9,861 downwards.
TAATAATCAAAAATAAAAAAATTATAAAAAAATAACCATATAAAACTATAAGTATTATGGAAATAGTACTCTGAGAGCTGTGAGGAAAGCGAATTTGAATTCCTCCTCCTTCCAAAATTTTCAAGTTTTTAAAACATTTTGATCAAAAGCTAACATTTTAGCAGAAATATTTTGTCTAAAAAAATGAAAATAACACAATCGACAAGGTATCTAGGAATCGTGGATATCAGCAAACTACGATGGGTGATAACTTTGAAAGCGCATTAAACAAAGAATCCAAGAGACTGAAAATGACGAAAAGACTCAGAAGAACAATTTCGGAGGCTACCCAATACGTCCTCGTCACAAACTACAAATCCTATGTCCGCCCAACGCTAGAGTATGGCTCGGAAACCTACAACACCGTGAGTGATAATACGAAGAACAAACTTAACATTGTAAAAACAACGCACTGGGACTAATTCGTTGCACAGAAAAAATCAACCCCAATATCAGTACTACAATTTGAGTTTGAATCTGACATTGGGCCACTGGGAGCACGTCGAGACAAGGGAACGCTGAAATATTTCGAGAGATCCATCTGATCAACTGAAGACTTTTGAAGAAATACAGACCAGCCGCGCAACATCTCAAATCCCATGATAAGCCTCTACACAAGGCCGCAATGATAAGTGAAAAATATGGAACAGCTGAAACCATTAAGCAACCTTTCAGTAAATTGCAGTACATTGAAGAGAAAGCAGAATTTCCAATAAATACGACGGTACCAGGAACCTAAATAAGGAGGACATACTCACAGCCCAGTTGAAATCTGAAACCGCAACTATGATAGCCGAGATGTATCCATCAGAGGAATGGATCCACGTATACATGGACGGTTCGCAACAATAGGAAGGTTTCAGCGCCGGTTTCTTTTCATAAGTTACGCAAGGTTCAATAGCTGTTGGCAAATTCGTTAGCAATTTCGATGGCGACTTAGCGGCGATCATCCAATCGACTGGGATAATGTTCTCCTCTTCCTGGTACTAAAAAGTGGTGTTTCTCTTGAACTCAATCTTGGCAATGCAGGCCATATGTTCACCCACCATCCAAGAAGGGTTGGAGGTGGTCGAGTGCCAATACCTATTATAATTGCTTTATAAAAGGCGATATGCGCAACAAGCAAAGATGAAATATGAATCAGCCAGATCGTCCTCTCAACTACAGCGCCAGGTGTAGCACTATTGACAGAATTGTGACCAATTACGTCAATAAGGCAAAAAGCAGGCAGCCAAGGATAAAAGGTGGGAGAATCTCAACATACCGAAGCATCGTCATTGGAGAGTCGCGGTTATCATCTTCCGAACGGCTGCTGGGCACGACTATCAACAAGAGCATCTTAGCCACATCGGAGTCCTAACTCGCGCCAACCTGCCCAATTTGCTCAGACTCTAACGGTACTGCAGACCACTTCCCATCTCGAGAGCACTTGATGGTGTCGACCATGATAGAAGCTACGAAGGGATTACAAATCTTTATTGGACAAGAATTATTTTATTGGTCGAATGGCCAAGAGGTCACGGACGGGCATTGGCTCAAGTGAAGAGAAATGTTTTGTTACCTTTCGCAACGTTCGATATAGTTCTCCTATATTAATAAATTCTATATTATCCATATAGTTATCTCAGCAAACATTAGCAGGAATACAGAACGCTAAATTTACAGTTTTGGTGTACAGCAATCCACCCCGAGATCAAATTCTGACACATACTTACAACATTCTTTGTCCAAAATAAACATGCACAAATATTCAAAGTGCAAATTTAATTTACTTAAGAAAAATCATTTTTACAATATCTTTTTCATTCATGTAGATGACTTGCTTTGAATTGAAATTCTAATTACAAACCACAATATGTTGTGAAATTTAAATGAGTTTCAAGTTTCAGGATCGTCTCTCCTTCATGGCGTAGAAATTTCGACGCCTTGCAATTTTAATTTCAATCTTACTTCATATTAAAATTTTAATAATTTAAAAAGAAAACATGTTTAGCTCGAATAAAACATGTTGAAATATTTTCATTGTCTTTGTATTAAATTATTATAAAAAAAGAGTATTTTTAATGCAAGAAAGCAGAACATCTTTATATTTATGCATCGTCTACTTGAAAGTTTTATTAAATTTGAAACTTTTCTTTTTTTTTTTTTTTTCCTGCATACCGACGAATTTAAAAGCATGTAAATTAAATTCACTTCCTTAGTTCTTTGAACAATGTCCTTTCAGAGCTATTTATTAGCAAAATAAAGCAAAATTTTTTTTCTTTTAAATTAATATGCTAGAAATAATAATAATAATATTTTTTTTTGCTTGTGTTAAAAAGATCAAGTTCTCGTGAAATAAAAAGAAAAATCAATTATTAATTTATATTCATAATTTCATTTGAACAATTTTACATACACTGAAAATTTTGATTCTATTATAAAGTTAATTTAACACTTTAAAGCTTTTAATTAATTTTTTAGGGTTTTTTGTTAGTTAGTTTTGTTTGTTAGTTAATAGGAGTTACGAAAAGTATTTCATCAGATTATTTTGCTAACTATATTATTTTTTTTTTCAAATTGTATATTATGTTTTTTATTTTGCTTCAATGGGTAAGCAAAATAAAAAAAATAAATCTGTAAATACATAAAATAAAATAAAATTTTGTCCAAAATGAATAGTATTTTTAAAAAATTAGAAATCGCAAACAAATTGAAATGAAAAAAATATTTCACTTTTCAGAAATCATTTTTTATTTTGATAGTTTTTTAATTAATTTAATATTTTCGATTTAAAATAACCATATTTAAACAAATTATCACATTTTTCTTTTCTTTGTCTTTTTAAATCTTGTAAACAGTTTATGTAACAACAAAAATTTGATTTATCTTTTTTGTATCATAAATTTTACAACTAAAAATAATTAAATAAAAAGACTAGCAAAAGTACAAACAAATGGCATATGTGTTCTAATTTTTAAATTTCAAATGTAATAAATTTTCAGTTTTTAAATAAAATGCTTAATCAACACTAGAAAGCAAGTATATTAGAAATGAATATTTTGGAAAATAATAAAAAATATTTATGAAAAAAGTTATTGATAATCAACCTCAAAGAATATTATTAAACCTTGTTTCAAAACATAATACCAACTTTCAATTTACAATTCCGGAGTTTATGGAATTTATTTATTTTTTCTTTTTTTAAGTTGCTGGCACCGTCCTTGACATCTGTGTGAAATTTGACGTCAAAATATTCATTAGTGTTTGAGTTACGCATGGCTTTATGAGACGTTAAAACTGATGCCGGCGATTTTTAAATTATTTCAGAAAAGAACTTGCATTAAATTTTGTTTGTGGAAACTTATAGAATGTCCCAAAAGGCATTCGGTGAGCATTCTTATATCGGAAAGAAATGTTTAGAGGTGGTATAAACAGTTCAAAGAAAGCAGATAACTCGTTAAAGCCCAAGAGCCCTCTGGTCGACCATCAACCGCAACCGACGAAGTTCACATCAAAAAAATAAAGATTCGGCACTTGAAAACCGTCGATTTACAATTAGAGACCTTGCTGGTGATGTTAGAATTTCAAAAGGATTGGCCAATTCTATTTTGGGCCTCAAACGCGTTAAATCTCGATTGGTACCGAAAACACTGAATGCGCCAGCTCACAGTGCATTGATTCTTCGTAACTTTTTCTCCAAAAATGAAACACATATCGTTCCACAACCACCGTATTCAAAGCGTTCGACTTTTTGGCTATTCCCTAAACTCAAAAAAGACCACTCGGGAACAGTGGATCGCGCGCGCTTTGAATGACATCCCTGCCGATGACTTTTTAGCATGCATTGGGATTGAAAAAAAAAGTTGGCATAAGAACATTGGGTCCGGAGAGATTACTTTGAATGCGAGGAAACAAATTTGGAAGAATAAATAAAGAATTTTGAAAAAAAAAGTTGGGCACAAACTCTTTGGGCACAATAGTATTAGACCATATATCCTGTCTGATTTCGTAGTATCTCGACATTGTTTTTGTTGAATCTGAAAAGGATGGCTAAATATCTAGTGATATTTGTGGAAGATTTTTTAAAAATAGTTACTCAGACGGGCAAAAAGTAGTTACCTTACGTGTGCTTCATCATAACAGAAGTTCTTCCCCTCCCTTCTTTTTCTAATTCCATGCAACCACATGGGTTCTTGGACTTGTCTAGACGTTGCTGCCTAAAAAGTGGATAAGAAACAGCAACAAAAGTAGTTACAAAATGTAAAAAATAAATCTACAAAAACATTGTTATTGCATTAGCAAATCTCCTAACATTAAAATAATGTCAAGTTTTGTGAATCAGGAACAATGTTATTTAATTTGGCTAAAATGTACAAGAATTTGGGAGAGAAAAAAAAAAAGCGAATGTAAAGATGCAATTTTACAATATAAAAGAATAAATATAAAATATTAAAAAAAAAAATTAAATATAATTAAAAAAATATAAAAAATGAGATATAAAATATAATACAAAAATGTAAAAAAAAATATATATAATATAATATATTTACAATATAAAAAAACAAAATTTAGAAACAGGTGCTTCATATATAATGTGCTTGCTTATCAGCTATTTAAAAACAATAGAGTATTACTTTTGAAATAAATTATGTTTGTTTGATGTAAAACATTTATAAAATCGAGTCTTATAAGTTGAAATAATTTAGCGTTATACTTTCTTTTCCAGTTCAATAATACAAAACCTTGCTATGATATTTTTAATTTCTAATTATATGATTTTGCAGAAGTAGGTTATAACGGAGTATTACGGAAATAACTAAATGCTTCTGTGAAAGGCCTCTCGGAGATTTAAATAAATATAATCATAAATGCCACAATGAAATAAAATTTATATGTGTCAAAACGAAAAAAAGTAAAATGTTCAGTGAAATTTTAAAAAAATGTTGGCTTATATACAATGAATGTTGAAGCATAATTTGAAAAAAATGAAATTAAAGTAGTACTTCGTATTGAAGCGTGTAGAAGGATAAAGAAATTTCATATGCAGATAGACAACTTGAGTAGAGTGTTCAAGGTTGAAGATCAAAGAGCCCTTACGAGTGGCGTCAAGGAAATGGATTTATGTGATGTGGAACATATTACATTGCTGAAGAGCATAGCTTTGATTTCAATAAGACTAGATTGATTTGACTTGATTTCACTGAAGAACTATTGACACTAGCCTAGGTTTCAATAAGGCTAGCTTGATTTGCATTGATTTCCTCAGCACTAATTACACTAGCCTTGATTACAATAAGGCTAATTTATTTGCATTGATTTCCTCATCACTAATTACACTAGCCTTGATTACAATAAGGCTAGATTGATTTGCATTGATTTCCTCATCACTAATCAACACTAGCCTTGATTACAATAAGGCTAAATTGATTTGCATTGATTTCCTCGTCACTAATTAGCACTAGCCTTGATTAAATTAAGGCTAGATTGAAAAAAACTAATTACACTAGCCTTGATTACGATAATTCTAGATTGATTTGCATTGATTTCCTCGCCACTAGTTACACTAGCCTTGATTAAATAAAGATGATTTTAAATTTTTCTCAAATCATAATTAAAATAAATATAATTACAAAAAAGGCTAAATTGAATTGCAGATTGATCACTAATTACACTATTGATTTCAATAAGGCTAAATTGATTTAATATAATATATTTCACTAATTAAACTAGCCTTGATTACAATAAGGCTAGATTGATTTGCATTGATTTCTCATCACTATTTAAAAACAATAGTATTACAATAAGGCTAATTGATTTTGCATTTGATTTCCTCGTCAAAATTACACTAGCCTTGATTACATTAAGGCTAGATTGATTTGCATTGATTTCTCATAACTAATTACACTCCTTGATTACGATAATTCTAGATTGATTTGCATTGATTTCCTCGCCACTAGTTACACTAGCCTTGATTACAATAAGGCTAGATTGATTTACATTGATTTTCTCATCACAGCACTAATTTGATTACAATAATGCTAGATTGATTTTGCAATTTCACTAGCCTTGATTACAATAAGGCTAGATTGATTTGCATTGATTTCCTCATCAAAATTACACTAGCTTGATTACAATAAGGCTAGAAAGATTTGCATTGATTTCCTCATCAAATTACAATAGCCTTGATTACAAGCAAGGCTAGATTGATTTGCAAAAAAAATGATTTTCCTCATGCAGATACACTAGCCTTGATTTCAGAAGGCTAGATTGATTTGCATTGAGCCTTGGTTAGCCTTGATTTTCAATAAGGCTAGATTGATTTAAGTAATTTTCTCATCACTATTACAATTACAACTGATTTCCTCTAGATTGATTTGCCTTTGATTTCCTACACTATTTACACTAGCCTTGATAAGGCTAGATTGATTTGCATTGATTCCTCAAGCCTTGATTACAATAAGGCTAGAAAGATTTGCATTGATTTTCGTTAATTACATCAGTTTACAATAAGGCTAGATTTTCCTCATCACTAATTACACTAGCCTTGATTTCAATAAGGCTAGATTGATTTGCATTGATTTTTATTACACTAGCCTTGATTTCAATAAGGCTAGATTGATTTGCATTGATTTCCTCATCACTAATTACACTAGCCTTTTACAATAAGGCTAGATTGATTTGCAGATTGATCACTAATTACAGCCTTGATTTAAGGCACTGATTTCCTCATCGCTTAGCCTTGATTACAATAAGGCTAGATTGATTTGCATTGATTTCCTTATCACTATTTACACTAGCCTTGATTTCAATAAGGCTAGATTGATTTGCATTGATTTCTCACCACTAATTACACTAGCCTTGATTTCAATAAGGCTAGATTAAAATTGCCCTGATTTCACCAGAACTATTTACACTAAACTTGATTTCAAAAAGGCAAGTATATATGATGAATATTCGATGAATAGCTTTGAGCAGTTTAAAGAGTTGTTTAATGAGAATGAGCTTGGATCTTATTGGAGTGTATGTGATCACCGTTGGTCCCAAATTCAATAGCGAGCAATAGATACGGCTTGCCACCGTGTTAGATCCCGCTGTTATATCAGTGCCAAATTATCTTCAATTTCATGGAAATGGCCTTCGAATTTGAACCAATTGCCACTAATGGGCCTATTACCTTTAGGAACAGGGCCTGAATGGCCGAGTGGTTAGCGCTCTGGCGCTCGGTACCTCAGGTTTCGGGTTCGAATCCCGGCGGTGCCATGGACGTTTGTAGTGGTTCGGAATCCACTTTAAACCCTAGGTCTTGGTCTTAATAGGATCGTAGAGCTTTGCGGGGCATTGTTACTCCGCGTCCGTGGCTTATCTTCAAGTTATACGCGCCCCCTGGGTAATGCAAAGTGATTACTACTGTGCAGCGCTTGCCTTAAGGCATCCAATACCAAGCTGTCTAAGTGTTTGCCAGCTGCATTAGAACGAAAAAAAAAAAACTTTGGGAACACCGCCATAGACTACACGTTTGCCAGAATGCTCAGTTACTGGCAGTGCAAATTTTATGTAGCCTATTTCTGTTATGACAGGTCCATATTTCATTTTTTACCGTTGCAAAATCACTCTATTTTAATAAATGTCTACACTATTCTCTGTTTCCTTACTTTTATTCACTTCCCAACACTCTCTGCAAATCTGTTCACAGAGATGTTTTTACACATTAAGACAACTTCACAGGCATTCACGAATATTGTGCGTTCTTCACTTATTTGCTGGACTTTAACATAATTCAACAATAGCAAGTTAACCTGACAGTATCTAGTGCCTTTTCACCAAGTTTAATAAATATTTTCCTTTTAGAAATATATGAATTTACACATTTTTCGACAAAAGAATAACCTTTGATTTGATGCATTATTTATTTATTGTTGCCGACTGCCAATTTTTCCAAATACATACAATGTGTTGTCTGGTGCAATAAGTAAATTCTAAATATTTTTGATTAGAATTTTAATTATTTATTTTTTAATTTTAAGAAAGAAAATATATTAAATTTCGAATTTATGATCAATATAGGCGATTTATAGTATTGTAAAAACAAGACAGTCAATATAATATTTAGTAAAGCATTTTATATCACTATAACATATAGAACACTATATAAAAAACACATCATAACTGTGGATCACAATGTAATGTCATAATGACATAATGTTCCAATATGACATTTAGAACAATTTATGAATTACTAGTATTTATATTAACAGATATATTTGAGTACACTGATTGGAAAAATGTTCACACATATGAAATTTTTTCACTTTATTATGATTTTCTCTTTGAAGAAAGAGTCTTGTGAAATTTTTATTGTACTATTTATGCTTTTAATTATTTTTTTCTTTTTTCATTTTTTATATCTTTTATTACTCGCCAAGAAGTCATTCCAAAGATAATTTTATATGAGAGTTCTTTTATATCTGTAATAAATATAAAAATACATATTCTTTTATTGTTCTAGTATATTAGGTGTTATTTTAACAACACCTAATCTAGCAATTAGGTGTTATTTTTCATCTGCTGATATTATGTATATCTCTCAGAAAAACTTGCATATGGAAAAAAAATGGCAAACTTTAACACAGCTTTCTTCAAGGTAAAATAAAAAGAGCATGAATTAAATTAAATAAAGAATGCTTTCTAATAAAAAATAATTATGATATATAATTTGCTGTTTTGAAATCATTTATTAGCAATGTGCTATAAGGATATAAATTCGTTTAAAAATTACAAGCTTGATTTTCTTTAAAATTATTGATAAGAATACGTCATCGACCAATTAACATTGTAACGTCTCGGCCAATACTAGACCTATAATGACTTCAAGAAGAGGACCACTTTTAGGAACATAGGAACTTTGAATTTACAAGCACTATATACATATATACAAATACAAAACTCTTAAACTTATTATATAAAGAAATAAAAGTTAAAACTATTAATTTTATCGTGCAAGTGCACAATTAAATCACAAGTACAGTCACCAAGGTCAGCTCTCGAATCTAAAAATACGTGGTCTGTGGCCAACCTCTCTTATCACACAGCGAGATACATGAAACCACAAGGGTCTCACTATGATATCCTGCCTATTCTGCCACTTCACAGAAAAAAAAAAAAAAAAAGATTTCTGGTCGACTCGTCGCAGAACTCTCTCTCTTCTTCACCAAAAACCTCCGCTTAAGACAACCCGTAAACAGAGGGAAGTTCAGCTTCCTCCCTACCCATTGAAGTTGTCATTTCTCAGTTCGTGGTCTATCGCCTATCACGATGGAAAACTCTTGGTATAGTACATTTTCAATCTGCAATTATTTCGGTCTGTGAAGGTCGCACAGACATTCGCAAATTTTATGAGTTTCCATATATGCGATACCGAATTCCTGCTGTCAGATGTGAGTGGCAGGTTATTCTCATTAGTACCAAAACACTAATTGCATGTAATATAACTACCAACACTACGCTTGTCTGTTGTCAAATTTGAGTGATGGGTTAATATTATAGACTTGTCAAATAATATATATTCCTCTCTAAAAAATTGCCAAATCTCTTCCCGAAAAAAAAAAATACTATCACAAAGACCGAAACAATATCAGCTTTAAACAATAGACGACTTGAAATTTATGACCTTTTCTTAAAAATAATATCTGTGCGTGCAACTTCTATTAAAAAAATATTTAACAGTGAAATACATAATATACAAGTACTGTAATATATTTTTAAACAGAGTGGGGATAATTTCTTGATAAGTCAATTCGTATTTGAGTGGAAAGATGTAATATCAGAGTTTATTCTTTAACA